>CM035414.1:108211228-108223728 GCA_020310875.1 Ceratopteris richardii
CTTATATAAAAATAGATAGTGTGCTTATAAATTGCACAATTAGAATAATTTCGGGCACAAAAGAACCTAATCTCAACTTTCAATCAAGGCATTCTCAGATTTTGCTAGTAAATTACAAAGCATAACGGGAGCTAAGAAGTGTAAACACACTTCCATGTTGAATTTGGAAGTATTTTTCAGTCAAATGATTATCGATGAAGTTGCCAATGACACACCAAGCACCGTCAAAAAGAGACTACTGAGAACTGTTGTCTCATGGAAGCCTACACGATAGGAATGTAGGAGAGATGAAAAGGACATGTGTGAAGAGAAAGGGTTGAGCATCTATGGATGCACCTTTTATATTCTCGGCTACCCTCTTTTCTCTTGAGCCACTTTCTATTTCTCTTCTCTCTTCTCACCATCTCCTCACGGAAGCATGAAGTCAAGAGGTTGTAGATCAAGCATGTAAGAGGAGGATTGAACTTGGAATCAAGAGGATAGAGAGGGAGCATGTGAGAAGAGGATGGGAGAATTGAGTAGTGCATAAATCCTATGTGCTGTCCAAGGATGCTAGAAGTCCTCTATATAGCGATCTTCGACAAATTATTCTCCACAAAAGGAGCGGTGGGAAGAGAGGAATATCCCTCTCCCTTTCTCATGCATTTGCGTGGGGGATGAGAGACAGAGTCGGTCCATCTCTCTCTCTCTCTCTACCCTTCACTCCATGGTCTCTGTATTTCCCTCCTCATCTGCCCATTGTTTGCATGGAGAAGACACCGATGCTTTTTACTCACACTCGAATACTCTCCAATACCAAATGTTGAAAACTTTTTGGAAGAAGAAGATGACACGGACGAACAAGAACAAGAAAACACCCATAAAGAGAAGAATGGCCCTTCCGCCCAACCATGCAACCACGTATAAAGCCCTGCCCACTCTAGCAAAGAACTCTCTGCTCCCTTGCTTTCCCAACCACCTTTCCTACTAAAGGAAAGGTCGATGATGCTAGGCTTTCAAGCCAAACATCCATAGCTTAACGCCCCTGCCTTAGCGTAATGTAACAATATGTGTATATGTATATGTACACACACACACACACACACACACACACACACACACACACACACACACACACACACACACACACACACACACAGAGAGGTGCGTGCGTGCACGCACACATGTGCGCGCATGCACACACACACATGCGCGCGCATGCACACACACACATGCGCGCGCATGCACACACACACATACACACATATAAAGGTGATAATGCTAGAATATCTCTCCAATCCATTAAAGTATTGCAAAACTATGAAGACTGAAGTACCTATGTGTATCAAGTACTTCTTATATTTTATGTGCTTCTCATTTTGTGACCATTAGGTCAATCCCATATTACTAATGTCAAGCTCTCTCAACACTTCTTTTATTGTGTCATATAAAAACGTTTGATGGTTGCCCGGTTGGACATTGAAGTCCCCTAGATTATAGATAGATAATAGATATGTATCCATCTCTAGAGAGCTCCCAAATATCAACATCTAGAATGGAGAAACAAAATCGTTCTTTAGATGTAATGTGGGCTGGACTAGGAGCAAAATAGCATATAGCAACATGCATGAATGTGTCTCTCTCAATTCTCAAGGCTTAATCACACCCACATATATATGGCTTGGTCATCCCTTTGGATGATGGGCAAGAATGGTTGCAGCTTTCAAGAAAGAACAATCACATCCTAAGCCTTTACTCCTACAAACAGATCATATGTCTACTCCATGAGACATCTCCTATGTGGAGCATCTATTGGCCTAGAACGAAAGAACCTCCAAATAGAAAACTATCACTCTATTTTAAAGCTATACTCGAAACCCACATGTGATCTATGAGTCTCACATTGTCACATGCACCGTCATGCTACAATGATGATTCATCTCCGAATGTTATCTTCCTTTTTTTTCTTGTCTTAACCTGATATTTGACATGAATTCATGTGGGCAAGCTAAGAGAGGGTAAGATTGTCACCAAGAAAGATGTTAGTTTTCTATTAAGCAGACCCTCATCTTAATTAGTCCTTAGCATCAATAGAAGAGGATCATAGAAAAGCTGCTTTCTCCTTCGATGGTTTCCCATTACCAAAGCTAGGACCTTCGATGGTTTCCACTTTTTTTTCAAACTGATAACACTCGTGTATCCTAATTCGATGAAAGCTAGGACCTCTTTCATTTCTTCCGGTTTATCTTGGTCTGTGAGGACAAGAATCCTCACAGGAGACCACATGTATCTTCCTTATTTCCTCATGATGGTGGGTGTGGGGATGCTTTTCTTTGTGACCTGTATGCTTCATCTTGTTTCACTGATCTCCATAAGGGAGACTGCCTGTTGTTGCTTTTAAGCTTTATTGTTTGCACTGGTTCTTTGATGGTTTTGAGCTACTACATTGTCAAGGATTTGAATTCATCTTCTGTCCACCATTTGTCTTGGGCTCAAAAAGGTCCTTGAGAGTTCAACTACTTTTTTTTTTTTTTACTAAGTATGTTGAGTTTGAAGATGCTCAATATAGTAATAAACAAAATAGGTGACAAACTCCGAAAGATAAATGAAGAAAAGTTGATAAATGTAAGAAATGAATGAATTACTGATTAGAGAATATACATAGGATCTAATTACATATGATACATATGAATCTGAGAATTAATGACTGAATTCTGTACACATCGTATGAATCTCAGAGACTGAGGTGATCTTCTTCTGAGTATTTGAAACTGATCTTCTTCATTCTGAATATCATGGAGGGAAGGTGGCTGAAGTAGTTAGCCAAAAGGGATCAGCAAGAAGAGGGCCGATGGCTGAAGTAGTTAGCCAAGTGCCACCAATGTCTGACTTTGTGATTAAAAGATTGTTTTGGACAAACCACAGCTATATAAGAGATTCTTGAATACATTCGAGATGGTTATTCAATCTGAAGAATCGACAGAGAAGGTCACTTCTTGCATAGTCAGCTCTTCAGTTCACATGAATGGCTTCAAGGATAATCATGATGTAAACTCGATATTGCTGATTGTGCCACTATTTGGATCAAAACTACGTGAGTATTTTTTATTTTTCAGGTAGCTGTCATGGCGATTTTCTTGGGGGAAGATCTAAAGGTAACAGAGGCCAAACTTGCAACCGATCCAGAGATAGCACCATGGGTAGACAAGTACCAGAAAAGCAGAGAGACTGTCTCTCAGACAGACTATGAGGTGATTTAGTGATTGAAGACTAACTGGATAGTAGACTGAAGGATGCCTTTGATGGTGAGTTTGTTATGTTTGTTTCAGGTGGATCTGATCACTACATTTACGAAATTGAGTACGTTGGGCCAGTCAATCAATTATGAAGCTTACACTTATGCTCCTCCCCCTATTAAGCTCAAGCTTTGATCTTACTGTGTCCTTTTGCCCTCACTACTAAGAATGTGTAGGTGGACTTCCTCATTATTTAGTGTCTACAGGCATTGAGTTGACTTACATGAGCTCATTCTAGCATTAGATATAAATATTCATCTCGAATGGATCAGGGAGGCCATGTTGTTATCAACTGTGAACTGATGAACAGATAGTCAACATGTCCGGTGACATTGCAGATTTTGAAGAATCACATCAGCAATTATATGAAGATGAGTTAAGAATGCTTATTTGAGGCACAATATAATACCTTGCTATCCCACTCATAGAGTAGGGGAGTGGGAGGGGGAAGATTTCTATTGAAGGGATTGCTGCCAAACTCTGCACATTTACGGGGTGGACTATGTAATAATTAAAGCCATGCATTCACAATCCTTCTCAAGCGGGCTGATTTAATGGTAAGGAGTTGTTTTATGCTATTCAAAAGTTTGGTAATAATAAAGCCTTCTATTTAGATGATCCATCCAAAGAGCTCATTTTATGGTATTGGAAAGCCCTAAGGGACTCTTATTGACACAATGAAATGTGGATCAATGTTTATATGAGAACTTTGAAAGAGGGTATTGTTGTTTTTCTACCAAAGTTGAGGAATCACAAACTCAAATCGGTATATTATCATTCTATAGGGATTCTCTACAAAATGATTGCTAGCAATCGATATCTGATTGCAGCAACCCTTGTTTTCATTTCTCTCTCTCTCTCTCTCTCTCTCTCTCTCTCTCTCTCTCGGCAAAAATGAGCTCTCAGATCACTTATTCGATGTGCTTAGTAGCCATTCACACTAGTGACAAAGTACCCTTCGTTTTTTTGTGAAAGTGAGCTCCTAGATCACTATTTCCATGGTAAATTGATAGTGCTAAAGTACCTTTTTTTTGGAGAAATGAGCTCCTAGATCACTATTTCCATGGTAAAATATTCTCTCATGCTCCTTTGAAACTATACCCACCACAACTTCTCCATTAATCAAATCTTGTATAAAATAGTCTCCCTCTTGGAATGGAAGTTGTTAAGCGAACCGCAACACTTTGGGCCTGGAGTTTTTGTACTCGTATCTTTTCTGCAATCTGACTCCAACATATTCATCTGGTTCATATGCACGCTATGTTCATGGAAAAGGAATCCTAATTGTAAGTCAAAGATTTGATGATTCAGGGTGGTGGACTCCATTTGCAGATGCATGAAGAACATATAAGGTGGGAACTATGTATAGAAAATCATGGTTATGCGTTTGCAACATGTATCAAGGAATAAATTTTCCTTGGAATAATCATACCCCCCCTATGACACTTGGATTGGAAGCATGGGAGAATGAGGAAGTGGCTCAACACAATGACAACTTCAAACTATGCTACTCAACAATCAAAATTGGCTTTGGCTAGTACTTGTAGTTTGAGATGGCATATTCAACAATGTTTGCTGTTGCTAGAAGAGATCGAGGACCAAGTTCGAGAAGACATCGAGGAAGATGAATCACATGAAAAGAGGCCCCATCATTTATTGTCATACTATGTAATCTCCAAACAATGATTTTTATCACAAAAGAAACCATTTTTGCAAATTCTACCTTAATTTTGTCAAGTCGAGGAGCCCTCGAGCTTGGAGAGCTCAAATAGAAGGCTCTTGTTAGTTGGTATGAGGAACTAACGGAATTGAGTTCCTTCTGTGTTTTTGACTTTATCTTATGCAACCTTGCATTGTTTCACTCTTCATTGCTTTTCGTTGTGTGTTTGTGTGTGCATTTGTGGCATCCTCTTGTGTGCACATTCATATGCGTCACATGCCCATGATGATCTTATTATTCCCTCGTTCCCTTGGTTGATAATTTAAGGTATGGATCCTCTTTTGATGTTGGTGCTATCACCATTATTCTACTTTGGGGTTCATCGGATTCTTTTGGCATTGTCATTTGAGAGCTACTCATGAGACAAACATGTGATTGTAAAAGTAATTTGAGAAGAGATGTGGTTGGCATTTGTAAGTAGGTTTTTCTCAAGTTTTATTTCTAAGATACCCTATCTATACCACCTTTTTCCACTTTGACCTTTCATCTTCTTCATCATTGAAAATCTCATCCGGGGGCCCAAAAGAGGCCTCCATTTTCTTTCTTCTCACCTGTTTCTGTGTCGAAGATTCCAATACCTGGTTATCATTCTCAGAGTGTTGCAACAGTTTGTCAAAATCATAATTTGGATGTAGAAAGTAGTGTCGCATAATCCGTAAACTAGTGCAAGTATAGTGTTGCAAGAAGTTTTGCAAAAAAGAAAGTTTTATGCTCCATCATGATAGATTGATGCCATTGTGATGGTCTAGGTCTATGGTGACAAACCGCGATCATCGCCATAGACCACTTCGTCATGATAACTTTGACTCCTCAATAGACCACCTTATCATGATAGAGATCCTTTATTAGGACATAGTGCTTCATCGTGATAGACACCATGCGTGATAGTTCGTTCTACTGCGATAGTGACCCTTCATTGTAATGGTAAACTCCATCGCGACAATCCTAAACTATTGAGAGAACTCTCCATCATGAAAATCCCTCACTATTGCGAGCGTTTGATAATTGCAACCATTTTTGACCATCACAATAAATCCACATGTGTCGATAGACTAGAATCGAGCATAATGGATTATTGCAACAATACATACTATCATGATAGACTCTATAAGGGTTTTGGTGTGAACTTTTAGAATTTGATGCAATTTTTGTTGATTCCAAGGTCCTTTGTGGATCTTGGGGAAGTAAAAAAAGTGATTATGAGAACATGGTCTTGAGAATGTGAAATCAAGAATGTGAAATCGAGAACATGGTCATGAGAATGCGAAATCGAGACCAATTGGTGACTTGGGGACTTTCCATTGTACTTGCAAAGGGGATGGATAATCAATCTTGAGGCAGTGCAAGGTTGGAGAAACCTAAACTCCCTTTGTCAATTCTAGCTTAGAATAAGTGCAAAGTGCCAAGAATATATATCAGAGAAATGTTAGGAATCAAAATCTATAAGAAACTTTAAGGAACTCGAGTATTGAGAGCGATAAAATGAATATGAAAACCTAAGGGAAGGGACTACAGATGCGATAAAAAAAAATCTCAAATGATGAAGTTTTTTCTTCATGCTTCTTGAAAAAGATAAGACCAAAGTAAGGATGTTAAAAGAAGTCAAGAAAGATTCAAAAAAATTAAGAGCGTGGAAATCAACACAATACTAAGGGATCAAGGGAGTTATCCATGAACTTCTGATTAGGCAAGCACCTTGGCAAAATAGATTAGCATTGCATTAGATCATGTAAGGCTAGTGTCAATAGACTTATCAGGCCTTGGCCTAAGCAATTAGGTTCACATCCCTCAAGTTTGGACTCAAAGACTAGTGAGTCAGACAATATTCATAGTATGTAGAGAGAGACAACCATTTTAATGTTGTATACTAAGAGACACCTGAATGATCCTATAGGACTCAATTGGAGTACATTCAAACAAATTGGCTAGATGCTCACATATATGAAGATGGCCTAAGAAGGTTAGTGGTGCAACTTTGAAACCCTGAACATCTATTTGGGATTGATCACCCAATGGTCAAATTCGAAGAAGGATCTTACATGGACAAGCAAGGGACTACATATGTGACCACTAGTTATTTTGAGTGGATCAATGATTTTGAAATAGTCCCACCAAAGATGGAGTTAGGGGAAAAAGAAGAGGAAGATCTGATGTTTGTTCTCCTAGTACGTGTGGAATATTGACACTATCTCATATTATATATACATCCAAATATCCTCAAGACAATGGAGGTATTGAATTGTTTGTGAGTAAATAATTGAAGAGGCCTTTTGGTGCATTCTTCCACCAATCCCTTATCTTAACAATGAGATATTGGTGCATGAGTACAAGGACCTCACGGAACGAAGAAAAATTGTCTACTTGGATCATAACTTAGGTTGATTGTACCAAGTGATTGACCTTAGTTCACCCTCACATACTTGGAAAGGAGAGAATATATTCCCCCTTCAAATGCAATCCACCTCACAAAGACCTATAGGATCCATGATTACCGAACCTTTGAAGCCTATAGAAATACATCAAGAGAAATCCAAAGACCCACATGAAGTTAGCTTCTTCCCCAACATAAGATTAGGAAGATTTGAGAAAGGGACTAGCAAGTTGGAAATGGAGTGACAAATGGGTAACAAAACACATAGGGATACTCATGATTTCCCGTTTCCTAGACCAAGAGAAGACTCTAGAACTTTGGGGCCAATCTCAAGTAGTAAAGGTCATAAAAAATTACTTCGATGGCAAAGGAGACCCATATGACCATGTGGCTGTTGATATATTTAGGTAGTGATGTGTGTGAACACTCTAGGACCATCGGGGCACTTTTTTCCCTCTTTACGAGGTTTTTTTTCCCCCGGCTTGTATATACGGATATTGCCCTAATGGGCTACTTATATATGTACATTTTAGTGGTAATAGATTCAGTCTAATGTGTTGTGCTCCAAGCTTCTTCTTCTTCCTTGTGCTGTTTGTGTGCTTCTGCAGATGTCAAACTCCTACAATTGGTATTAGAGGAGGTCGTCACTTCTTCTAGGGTGCCATCGACACTCCTTCGGTTGCAGTCTCAAAATCACATGAATTTTGGTGAGCATAATCAAGATGTTTTAGAGATCCAAACAGCTTCGCCTTGTGGTGCCGAAATCACGATTTGAGCTCGTTTCGGCCTCCGAACGCACTATCGCAGTGCTTGTGCAAGCTATTTCATCCTTTTGTGCTAAAGGTATATACCAATTTTGATTCGCCAATATAAACATCTCAAAGTTTTCTACAGGTTTAGTAGAACTCGTCTGGGTAGTTCTGTTCAACTTTTTGAGATACAATCAATTTTTTGCATCAAGGTATTTTAGTCACCGGCCATGGCTAAAAGCAGTGATGTATTCCGTATGTTGGATGTTGAGGATAAGTTGGATGGTACCAACTACCCGTTATGGGCTTATATGATGCGACATGTATTGGTTGCAAAAGGACTATGGAATATTGTGCAATGCATTGAAAGATGTCCTATTATACCTACGAATATAGGTACTGCAAATACAGGTGCTGGAGCTGATGGAGATGGTGTTGAAGATGATGATATTCTTCAGATTCCTGTTCGTGCTGTTGTTTCTGTTGCAACTACTGCAGACAAATTCGTTGGGATGACAGAGCTTTGTTCTGTCAAACGTGCCCTTATTCCTCACATTTGCTCTTGCAGAAAAGCAAAGGATGCTTGTGATACACTTACCACATTATACCAAGCTAGGAATGAGGCTCGTGTTGCTTACCTCCGAAAATAATTGGAGAGTGAGCACATGAATGAAGGTGATTCTATGGACAATTTTCTCACAAAGATCAAGGATTTGAAAGAACAGTTGATTTCTGATCAGATAGCTCACTTGTGCAGACTGTTTTGAATGGTCTTCATGACTCATATCAGAGTTTTGCTTCTACTCTTCATTTGATGATGAAAGGCAATCCAAATGCCTTGTACTACTAAGAGCGCCAATGAAACCTCCACTTCAAGAATGAAATGTAATAAATGAAGAGTCCAAGTCAACAACCAACAAAGGTGGAAATCCTAGTCAACTAATGCACATCATCCAATGAAAATGAAGTAGATTTGGGTCAAGAAAGGCAAAGCAACAAATGCTCCATCTAAGACTCTACAATGAAGTCACTCTTGCAAAGAGCAAACTCTTAATTATCTTCCCTCTGGAACCTTTCACTCTCCTAAACCTAGATAATTTCCCAACTCTTTGATAATACCCAAAGCATATCATTCCATATATAAAAAGCCATGTAATTATACACCTTAGTTGATTTGGAAATGGGTGCCGAAATTACAAAGCAACGTAAAATATTTCTATGAAATTTTTGAAACATGAGTAATCTCATAAGCCTTGTACCAATTGTGCATTGTCTTTTCTCTCAATATTCTAGGAAACCCAAAATAAGTAATATATCCTACAGAAATGAGATGAGATTCCCCTCGAAAATTTGCACCATGTTGAGAACTTGCGAATTTGGAGTGTGCATATAGGATTGTGTATGTGACAAGATTATGCATGATTAGAGCCCAATCACACAATGCACTAAAAAGGATAAGAGTTTGGGGAATAACATCAATATTGGATAGGGACTATGGTCTCACCATGTTGGGATCCAATGTCTTTTCCCCATATTAATATTTTTTCCTTCTCCTCTTAGCATATCTTAGAGGTTCCACTTAAAGGAAATTTTGATGGATGTTCTAGACCCCACCTAGAAACATGCCAACATTAGAGTGATATCATTAGAAGAAGCTCCTATCCCACCTCCACCAAAGTTTAGCAAAGATCATGATGAAATTCAATAAAACACCCTTGAGTTAACTTGATAGAGCATGTACCATCTAAGTATCATTCTTTTTAAGGTCTAATGCTATCTTTAGGGGAAGTAACCTACATTTGGGAACCTAAGTTAGAGTTTGAACATTAGTAAAGTAGGTTTCACTTTTCACTAGAGACTTTAGGGATTACATAATTCAAAGGATTTACAATCCTTGTGGCAAACGACTTGATTAGACAATTACTTCAAAGCCCCCATTATGAAGGTAGACATTCATAGAGGTTATAAATTATTCATACATTAAAACAAGGCCAAGATAGGGACTCACCTAGTACATTTTTGATTTTGGCTCCAAGGGCAGCTCAACCCCTGAAAAGGATTCATCTTACACATTGATTGATCAAGGAGTTAGAGGACACCAATCAATAATATCCAATAGGATAAAGAAGCATTGGTGCCAGATGCAATGGAGAAAAGAGAAGTTTCCAAATTGGCATAGATGATCATTATCACAAAGCTCTTGTCTGCAACAATTTGGAATCATATAAGTCTAGGGTGTATCTGTAAATGTGGTTGCAATCTGACTGAGAAAAACATGTAAATATAATAGTAAGGATCCCCCATTGGGATGAAACAATACAAGTAGTCAGGTACCACTCAAGTAACGAAAGATGTGCTTAATCACTTGCCAATGCTTGACACATGAACTAACCATAAACTGCTCATGTGAGAGGCAAAAAACTGAATATCCAACGAGTTTATGCATAAGTAAACCAAGGACCCAACAACCTACTAGTAGAGAATGGCATCGAATGCAACTCCAACATCATGAAGAATCAACCCTAGACCTATCTCCATGGGAATTGAAATAGGTTTTCAATCTTAAAGGCAAAAACAATGTAATAATGTGTCAAAATTTGACAAAATGTTATTCCCCATTCAACACATTATTGCAATCTTCAAGGCCAAAATGTTGCAATAATGTGTCAATGTATTTTGTTTGATTAAATGTTATTCCTCCATGGTAATGGCAATAGATTTGCAACTTCAAGGCCAAAACACTATAATAATGTGTCAATGTATTTTGTTTGACAAAATGGTATTTTGAATTCGGACTAAATCTGAGAGACTAATTCTAAAAAGCAGATAGTAAATTTGAAAAAATAGCGAGAGAAAATAGTAAAATGAAGAACAACAATAGAGATACA
This sequence comes from Ceratopteris richardii, assembly GCA_020310875.1. Classification (NCBI taxonomy): domain Eukaryota; kingdom Viridiplantae; phylum Streptophyta; class Polypodiopsida; order Polypodiales; family Pteridaceae; genus Ceratopteris; species Ceratopteris richardii. The sequence goes on from CM035414.1 coordinate 108,222,232, forward strand.
ATGGAAAGAAAGGTCCCATTAGTCACGCCAAATTGAGCACTTGGTAGAGGAAATTCTTTCTCTTGTGCTTGAGGTGGGTTCTTTTACTCAGTGCAATATGCACTATGTGTATGCTTTGCACATAACCACAAGAATATTATAAATTGAGATAGGAATTGCCAAAATATGAGCCAAAATTAAGAATCATAGAAGCACATAAGCATTACTGAATAAACATTAAGCATAGAAAGTATACACGATAGGCGGTACAATGACAATGGAAGGAAGTAGTGGCTGCTAAGGGAAGCTCCTAATGCAAACTGACAACTTCGTAATCCAACCAGAGAATCCAACCTCCAAGGCACTCCCAAAGCACATAAACCTCTTGCTAAGCACTCAACCCTTGTAGACTCACTCCGCTTGTCCACCCTCTATGACAAGACCAGAGCCTCTTGTCTAACTCCTAGAGCTGAGCTGATGGAGCCTAAGAATAGTGACACACTTCACTCATGTATTCTTCCTTGTCTATGTACTCTCCTTCTCTCTATGTGATAATATCTCTAATATTTGATATTTGCTATTTAATATCTGATATCTAATATTTGATATCTCATATTTGATATCTCATATCTTATATCTCATATCTCATATCAATTGAAGAGTAGAAGCAAAACTATGATATGAATCTAGAAGACCATTCAAAATAGTTTGCATAAGTGAGCTGTCAGGCAAGACTTCATCAGTAGAAATCAACAGCTCCTTCAAATCTTTGATCTTTGTCAAAACATTGTCCATGGAATCTCTTTCATTCATCTGCTCACTGTTGGGAGTGATGGTTGAATGCACTCAGAAGATTGAGTTGGTACTGCTAATCCTGCTTTGCACCAGCCCTCTTTAATCCTTTTCTCTGTTTCTACTCCTTGATGACGCAGCGAAGACTGAACCTTGTGGAAACTGATATAAGACTGTGCTCTAACTTTACTGAAAAAAATTTCACCGAAATTTCACCAGACTGCCACTGGACAGTCACCATAATAGTACCGGAATTGTACCGGAATGAACTTCAATTCTGTTTATAATTACTTCAAGTGAACATACATGAAGTAAGGAAGTGACACAAAAGCTTCCTTAACTTACTGAACACTTTCTGATGTTTAAAGAAAAAATTCCTCTAGTTCAGGCAGCCTCTTTTCGGTCAGAGTTTGTACTGTGTGTAGATATCTTTTCCACCGGAAAGATTGATCAACTAAAAGTAGAGATGTCTAGCTATAGAGTGAGCTATTTCTCATACAAAGCTTTGCATTACTCTGCAAGATCTATTTTGTTCTTCTACCGGAAAAATACTTGTTTACTATAAAAACTGCAACAGTGAGCACTTTGACTGTAATTTCTTGATTTCTCGAAATTGGCTGAACCAAGTTACTTCAAACTTTGTATGCTTGTGATATACTTTGAGCTGAATCTATCAAGCTTTGAATCACTTGATTTGGTTCAGTAAATCCTGAGATATACTTCTTC
>CM035414.1:109636890-109656890 GCA_020310875.1 Ceratopteris richardii
GATGGATCTCTCTGATGTGGCTCAGCCCGCTGAAAAAACTGGGTAATGGTCTGCTGCGTACTCACCCGTGGCTGATGTGTGGGCTGGAGTGACCGATCTCGCCTCTCGTATGCTGCTGCGAGGAAGCGTCCCAAGCGTCGCTGGTCTCCCATAGTCATGCATAATGGGAGTGACTCCTCTATCTGGAACTGTGCTCGTAGGTCTAAGTATGCTGGGCATCTGATAACAAAATGCTCCTCACTCTCTACCTCTGTCTCGCATACTGGGCACCACCTCTCCTCACGGGGGACTCCCCTGGACCGACCCCTCTCAATCTCCAGCTGATGTGATGAAACCCGGAGCTGCCCGATGACTACTCGAAGGTGGTGGGGTAGATATGTCTGCATGTATCTCGGAATCTTGATGAAGCCCTCGTCCGATATATGTAGAAAATGCTCACGGTAATAGAGCATTTTCGGTGGCAATGTATCCCTAGGGCTCACCTATGTCCTCTGTATGTATGTATGCCATATCTCCTGACGAATGACCCTATTCCTCTCCTGATGAGAGAGCGAGTAGGTGGGTGCATGAGAGTCGTACTGTAGTGGTGGTAGCCTGTCTATGTCAATGCTGTGGTGGGCCAGCCAAGCTCGTGTCTGTGCATACCATGAGGAGGTGTCGCCTGCTAATGCCATGTCCCGTGATGCCTGGAAAGCCCGATAAGCAATGCGCTCTGTATCCATGCTCCGGAGTCTGTGTAATAGGCATACTGTCTGGAATAGTGCCTCAACTAGCATCGGAGGTGTAGCTAGCTCTGCTCTAATGATATCATGTGGTACTGAAGGCTTGCTGTGGATAAGTCTGGAAATCATGAGGACCTGTGGCCTCTCTAATGCTGTCCATACTGATGTGGCTAATCCTGGTCCCCATATGGCTGCCCCATACATGAGGGCGGGTGTAATCGAAGTGTCGAAGAGCCACCCCTTTGTGCGGGGCTCCTGAAAATATGCCTGGTGGCACTGTCTCTCCATCAAGGCAAGTGCTGCATACCCACGTGTTATGCGGTCACGTGCTGCCTGAGACATAGAGAAGACCCTTGATGCTTCTGTAAATGTCACTCCCAAGTAAACATATGATCCGACCACCTCAATCGGTCCACCTGCTGCTGTGAACAAACTATGTCTGCGTACCTGTGCTGATGTATGAAAGATCATGACCTTGGTTTTACCAAGGTTCACAGATAACCCTCTGTGTGTGCAAAAGTCATCTAGGCCATGTAGATGCTGCTGTAGACCTTCTGCAGACTCTGAAACCAGTACAATGTCATCAGCGTATAGAAGAATATGGACAGTGGACCCACGTACCTCAATGCCATCACCCCCCCCCCCTGCTGCTGTATGTAGTCCACTATCTCATCAATGTAGAGACCAAAGAGGGTGGGTGAAAGAGGGCATCCTTGCTTCACCCCGATAGTGCTAGCAAGTGGATGAGATAAGCCCCCCCGACATCTGACTCTGCCAGATACTCTCTCGTATAAGGCGTAGATCCCCCATATCATCTCCTCTGGAGCTCCGATATCAAGTAGTCGTCTGAAGAGTCATCCCTCGGAACGGTGTCAAATGCTTTGCGGAAGTCCACAAAGAAGCAATATAATCTCCTCTTCCTCACCCTTGCCTGGTCGATCAGGCATCTCAGAGTGAAGATGTGGTCAATGGTAGAGTAATCTCGTCTGAAGCCTGCCTGTCCTGGAGCTCTGATACCCTTCCTCTCAGCGATAGTACTCAACTCTGTCTCTAGTACTGCCCCATATAACTTGGCCAATATAGGGCCAATCATGATCGTCCGGTACGTAGCTGGATCCATAGTATCTCCTGACTTATGAATGGGCACTATGGTGTGCTTAGTCCATGAGTCAGGGAACCCTTCAACCAGTGCACGGTTGAAGAGGTGGGCAATGAGCGGTGCAAGGGTCGTGCCTCCGTAGATGAGGTGCTCAGCCTGTAAACCGAAAAGGTCATGGGCCCTGCCATGCTGTAGACGGGCAATAGCGCGTCCCACCATAGTGGGTGTGAAGAAGTCAGAGGTAGTAGGACGTGAGCTCTGTGGTCTGGGAATGGGGGGCTGGTCTGGGATCTCATATAGGCTCTGTGCATAGCTATGCCAAGTGCTCGGGTCTCGGATGGGTGTCTGCTGTCTCCTCTCTCTCAAATGTCGCCATGCCACTGCACTGTCTCGACTCATGAGTAAATGATAAATGTCCCAGTACTGTCTCTCCTCCCAATCTCGCCGTTTGCGGCGAGTAAGGCTCTGCATGCGACGTTGTGCCTGTGTGTGTGTAATATCCCCTCTATGCTCTAAAATGCGTAGGTGCTTCCGTAGCTCGCGGCAATCTACATCATACCAACGGTTCTGAGGCATGGAACTTGTGCGTGGAGGGTGTATATATGTGCAGTGTGGGAAACTACAGAGAGCTGAGTCGTGTAGGATGGTGGTGAACTGTGATGTAAGTGTATCCAAGGGTGAGAGTGGATCGAGGGAGAGTAGGCGGGTGTGTAAATGGTATGCATAAACGTGTGAGAGCTCGTGTGTGAAGTGTATCGTGATGTGTGTCTCAGTGGGTGAGGGAGGGTCTAATGGAATAGGAGATGAGAGTGTGAATGTGATAAATGTATGGTCAGCACCAAGTGGGCGTCCTCCAATAGTAAGTGAGGTGATGAGTGAAGCTCTAGAGGTGGTACCCAAAATGTAGTCCACTGTGCTCTCGCCTCCCCCGTGAGGGAAGCAAGTAAGTCCGCCCGAACCTGGCCAATGATGCATCCCGTTATATATAACGAGCTGATGTCGGCTACATAGCTCAAGCAGATGTCTGCCATATCCTGTGGTATCCTGACCCATATCTGCCGATACTTTGCTGGTGCTCATCTCCTCTGGGTCTCTGGCTCTCATGAGATGTGGGTGATCCATGTCATATGCATCGCACTGATGTGACTGAGTGCGTCCATTGAAGTCCCCCATGAGGAAGACTTCACCTAGTGTGCTGAAATGTAGTATCTCATATGAAAGTGCTGTGTATGGTGAGTCTCTGTCTCGGATCGGTCCCCCAAGATCCTGTCTTGCGTATCGAGATCCGCCTGGAGGGAAGTAGCATATAGCAATGTAAATCCAGCTCCCCTGTGCTATCTCCATGCGAACCCACATATATCGTGCCTCCTCATCTCTTCCGATAATATGGATCCGGCTCTGTATCTCCTGTCTAAATACGATGGCAACCCCACCCGACCCTCGCGCTGTACTCTGTCTCGTCGTCGTCCGGAATGCAGATTCCCAATGAAAGCCTGCAATGCGAGGTAGGCCTCTCTCATGGCTTTCATGGGTCTCAGTGATGAAAGCAAAGTCATGTGACTCCAAGATCTCCTCGAGTCTATCTGGAAGCGTCCAGAGTGCCCCGTTGCAGTTCCACACTGCTCCTCTGAGTGGTGCCTCCTGGTGTAATGATGTCTCATAGGCCGCGTGGCCTTATTTGATAGGGCGTCTATCTATGAAGACCTTACCATCACGGTAAAAGGCCTTCCTTCCCTCTCGACATGCCTGGAGTATCTGTGGCATGCAAGCACGTCTATGTGCTACCTGCATCCTCGTGAGGTCCTCATCCATGTAAAACGTGCCGCCGGGTAGTCCACGTAGTACTGATCGGCGTCTAAAAAAGGCGGTCCGTGTCTCCTCGGAGCTCATCTGAAGGATGAGTGCTCGCGAACGGGATGTATCCCTCCCAACACGCCATGCGCCTGTGAAGGGAATGCTCTCGTATCCACGTTGACGGCAAATGTCGGTGGCGTCCGCCTCCGGTGATGCTCCCTCGGGTAGGCCCGTAATCCGAATGTGGAGTCTTCGAATGTGTCGAAGTCTCTCCTCCTCAAGTGTATCCTGAACCCGGGTCAGCTCTTCTTTCTTCACGTCTTCCTTGACTTCCTTCCTCACTTCTTCCTTGACCTCCTTTTTAATATGTTTACTTACTACTTCCACCCAACTATTTTGTGTCGCTTCCATCTCTGATTTGATGTGTTCTTGCATATCCATTTTCCAATCATTCTTGATTTCCTCTTTTAAGTCATCTAGCTTTGTGATCTCTCCTTCTTCTTGGGAAACCTTGAGCTGAATGATTTCTTCTCGAAGTTTATGTGTCTCAGCTTTCCATTCATCTCGGTCTTCTTCAAGAATTTTGACACGCTCTTCTAGGGTTCTGATTCTGTCTATGGCCTTCCTCATTTCTTGATTGAGTACTCGGTCTTCCTCCTTCTTTGCCTCTCTAATTGCTTTAGCTATCATGTCCTCTGCTTCTTGTTTTTCCAATCGTGCCATGTTGTTGTCTGCTTATATATTTAACAGATGAAAGTGGTGTCCACTGTAGGCAAAACCCTAACACCTCGTAGTCATTTTTCATGAGCAGAACAGTTTTTTCAAACAACTCCCAGGTGTGAGTTATTCAGATCTACTGTACTGTACTGTACTGTACTGCTGTTTGTGTCAGAGCCAGAGCTGCCGTACGTCAGAGATTCCAGGTCATGTCAGAGAAGCCAGATCCCGTCAGATCTGCATGCCAGAGGTGTCAGATGCATGCGACAAAGGCATCAGATGCAGGTGTCAGAGCCGTCAGATGCTCGCGTCAGAGGCATCAGGTGAGTCAGATGCTCGCGTCAGAGGCATCAGGTGCGTCAGATGCACGCGTCAGACGCGTCAGATGCACGCGTCAGACGCGTCAGATGCACGCGTCAGATGCGCGCGTCACGCGCGTCAGGTGCACGCGTCACGCGCGTCAGGTGCACGCGTCAGACACGTCAGAGAGAGAGAGAGAGAGAGAGAGAGAGAGAGAGAGAGAGAGAGAGAGAGAGAGAGAGAGAGAGAGAGAGAGAGAGAGAGAGAGAGAGAGAGAGAGAGAGAGAGAGAGAGAGAGAGAGAGAGAGAGAGAGAGAGAGAGAGAGAGAGAGAGAGAGAGAGAGAAAGAAAGTCATATTAACGTCTTCTGGAGGCCAAACTTGGCCTATGAGACAAAAACCATGTACAAGTGTAGTAACCCTGTGTAGAAGATAAAATGAAATAAAAAGTATATCGCTACACAAAGCTATATAGGGCTGGAAAAGGCTGGCGAGACGTGGCTCTGACTCTGGAGATAGTGGCCACCTAATACATGGGGGGATCGAAAATGTGAGTAAAACGCCCTAGCTACTGGTGATGGGTGGAGGTGGGTGTAGTATGTGGTACATCGGTGGTGGTCTGAGTGCCTCTTGAAGGAAGACAACCCAGGGGGTGGTGGTACGCCTATGCTCCATCATGTGGTCGTAGGCAATCCTGATGCGTGAGATATCCTCCTGATATAGTCGTGGTCGACGATATCCGCCCATGCGTGGTCGGCGCCGTGCTCTCTGTGCTGCTGCCTGGTGTAGCGTGAGCCCTATAGATGGACCTCTCTGATGTAGCTCAACTCGCTGAAAGAACTGCGTAATGGTCTGTTGGGTACTCACCCGTGGCTGATGTATGGGCTGTAGTGACCGCTCTCGCCTCTCGTATGCTGATGTGAGAAAGCGTCCCAAGCGTCTCTGGTCTCCCATAGTCATGCACAGCTGGAATGACTCCTCGATCTGGAACTGTGCTCGTAGGTCTAAGTATGCTGGACATCTGATAACAAAATGCTCCTCACTCTCTACCTCTGTCTGGCATACCGGGCACCACCTCTCCTCACGGGGGACTCCCCTGGACCGACCCCTCTCAATCTCGAGCTGATGTGATGAAACCCGGAGCTGCCCAATGACGACGCGTAGGTGGTGGGGAAGGTAGGTCTGCATGTATCTCGGAATCTCGATGAAGCCTGTGCCCGATATATGTAGAAAATGCTCGCGGTAGTAGAGCATTTTCGGTGGCAATGTACCCCTAGGGCTCACCCATGTCCTCTGTATGTATGTATGCCATATCCCCTGACGAATGATCCTATTCCTCTCTTGATGAGAGAGCGAGTAGGTGGGTGCATGAGAGTCGTACTGTAGTGGTGGTAGCCTGTCTATGTCAAAGCCATGGTGGGCAAGCTAGTCTCGTGTCTGTGCATACCATGAGGAGGTGTCTCCTGCTAATGCCATATCACGTGATGCCTCGAAAGCACGATAAGCAATGCGCTCTGTATCCATGCTCCGAAGTCTGTGTAATAGGCATACTGTCTGGAATAGTGCCTCAACTAGCATCGGTGGTGTAGCGAGCTCTGCTCTAATGATATCATGTGGTACTGAAGGCTTGCTGCGGATAAGTCTGGCAATCATGAGAGAGAGAGAGAGAGAGAGAGAGAGAGAGAGAGAGAGAGAGAGAGAGAGAGAGAGAGAGAGAGAGAGAGAGAGAGAGAGAGAGAGAGAGAGAGAGAGAGAGAGAGAGAGAGAGAGAGAGAGAGAGAGAGAGAGAGAGAGAGAGAGAGAGAGAGAGAGAGAGAGAGAGAGAGAGAGAGAGAGAGAGAGAGAGAGAAAGTCATATTAACATCTTCTGGAGGCCAAACTTGGCCTATGAGACAAAACCATATACAAGTGTAGTAACCCTGTGTAGAAGATGAAATGAAAGAAAAAGTATATCGCTACACAAAGCTATATAGGTCTGGAAGAGGCCGGGGAGACGTGGCTCTGACTCTGCAGATAGTGACCACCTAATACATGGGGGATCCATAATGTGAGTAAAAACACCCTAGGTACTGGTGATGGGTGGAGGTGGATGTAGTATGTGGTACATCGGTGGTGGTTTGAGTGCCTCCCGAAGGAAGACAACCTAGGGGGTGGTGGTATGTCGATGCTCCATCATGTGGTCGTAGGCTATCCTGATGCGTGAGATATCCTCCTGATATAGTCGTGGTCGACGATATCGGCCTATGCGTGGTTGGCACCATGCTCTCTGTGCTGCTTCCTGGTGGAGAGCGAGCCCTATAGATGGAGCTCTCTAATGTAGCTCTGCTCGCTGAAAGAACTAGGTAATGGTTTGCTGGGTACTCACCCGTGGCTGATGTGTGGGCTGTAGTGACTGCTCTCGCCTCTCGTATGCTGCTGTGAGAAAGCGTCCCAAGCGTCGCTGGTCTCCCATAGTCATGCACAACTGGAGTGACTCCTCTATTTGGAAGTGTGCTCGTAGGTCTAAGTATGCTGGGCATCTGATAACAAAATGCTCCTCACTCTCTACCTCTGTCTCGCATACTGGGCACCACCTCTCCTCACACGGGACTCCCCTGGACTGACCCCTCTCGATCTCGAGATGGTGTGATGAAACCTGGAGCTTCCCAACGACTACTCGAAGGTGGTGGGGTAGATATGTCCGCATGTATCTCGGAATCTCGATGAAGCCCTCGTCCGATATATGTAGAAAATGCTCATGGTAATAGAGCATTTTCGGTGGCAATGTAGCCCTAAGGCTCACCCATGTCCTCTGTATGTATGTATGCCATATCTCCTGACGAATAACCCTATTCCTCTCCTGATGAGAGAGCGAGTAGGTGGGTGCATGTGAGTTGTACTATAGTGGTGGTAGCCTGTCTATGTCAAAGCCATGGTGGCCAGCTAGTCTCGTGTCTGTGCATACCATGAGGAGATGTCGCCAGCTAATGCTATATCACGTGATGTCTGGAAAGCACGATAGGCAATGCGCTCTGTATCCATGCTCCGGAGTCTGTGTAATAGGCATACTGTTTGGAATAGTGCCTCAACTAGCATCGGTGGTGTAGCTAGCTCTGCTCTAATGATATCATGTGGTACGGAAGGCTTGCTACGGATACGTCTGGCAATCATGAGGATCTGTGGCGTCTCTAATGCTGTCCATACTGATGTGGCTAAGCCTGGTCCCCATATGGCTGCCCCATACATGAGTGCTGGCGTAAGCAAAGTGTCGAAGAGCCACCCCTTTGTGCGGGGCTCCTGAAAATATGCCTGGTGGCCCTGTCTCTCCATCAAAGCTAGTGCTGCATACCCACGTGTGATGCGGTCATGAGCTTCCTGAGACATAGAGAAGACCCCTGATGCTGCTCTAAATGTCACCCCCAAGTAAACATATGATCCGACCACCTCGATCGGTCCACCTGCTTCTGTGAACAAACTATGTCTGCGTACCTTGTATGAAAGATCATGACCTTGGTTTTACCAAGGTTCAGAGATAACCCTCTGTGTCTTCAAAAGTCATCTAGGCCATGTAGATGATGCTGTAGACCTTCTGCAGACTCTGAAACTAGTACAATATCATCAGCGTATAAAAGAATATGGACCGTGGACCCACGTACCTCAATGCCATCACCCCCCTGCTACTGTATGTAGTCCACTATCTCATCAATGTAGATACCAAAGAGGGTGGGTGACGTTGGAGTTAGACGTCTGCGGAAGCACACGAACAGCACAAGGAAGAAGAAGAAGCTTGGAGCACAACACACAAGACTGAATGTATTACTAGAGAATGTACAAAGATAAGTAGCCCATTAGGGCAATAGGCGTATATACAAGCCGGGGGAAAAAAACCTCTTAAAGAGGGAAAAAAGTGCCCCGGCGGTCCTAGAGTGTTCACACACATCACTACCTAAATATATCAACAAATCCCCCCTGGGAGTGATGCGGTGAACAAGGAGCTGGCACTCATGTATAAGGAAGTGCCGAGCTATGTGGAAATCACTCCACAAAAGGAAGTAAGCCCAAAGCTTTGCGGAAAGCTTCAAACTTCTCCCTAGGCAGAGCCTTCGTGAAAAGGTCTGCAATGTTCTCCTGCGTGGGCACATATGCCAAGCTGATCTCCCCAGCAGAGAACCTCTCCCTGACATAGTGATAATGCACCTCAATGTGCTTAGTGCGAGCATGGAACACAGGGTTCCTCGCAACTGCCAATGAGCTCTGACTGTCAGTGAAGATGGTGGTGGCAGAAGACTGGCCAACACCCAAATCAGCTATAAGGCGTCTGAGCCACACACACTCAACAGTCGCTGTGAAAGCTTCCCTATACTCAGCCTCACAACTGGAAGTGGCCACAGTAGGCTGCTTCTTGCTCAACCAAGATATACATGAGCTACCAAGCATGAAGCAAAAACCACTGGCGGACACACGAGTGTCATAGCAACTAGCCCAATCTGAGTCAGAAAAAGCATGCAAATCTGGCGGTAGTGATCCCCCCTTGGGATAAAACAACCCAAGTAGCAGAGTACCACTCAAGTAGCGAAAGATGCGCTTAACCGCTTTCCAATGCGTGACTCCTGGGCAATGCATAAACTTGCTCATCTGTGAGACAGCAAACTGAATATCTGGCCGAGTAATGCATAAGTAAATCAAGCATCCAACAGCCTGCTGATAGAGAACAGCATCAAATGCATCTCCAGCATCATGAAGACTCAATCGTAAACCTGTCTCCATAGGAGTGGCAATAGGCTTACAGTCTTCAAGGCCAAAACGCTGCAATAATGTGTCAATATATTTCGTTTGACACAAAGCCATTCCACCATCAACTTACATAAACTGAATGCCCAAATAGTGATGCAAATGCCCCAAATCAGACATCTCAAATGAGGCATGCAAATCAGCCTTGAAATCAGCAATATGCTTCTCAAGAGGACCAGTGAGCAGCATGTCGTCTACATAGACAACAATGATCAAAAGCACATCATTAGCACGCTTAACATATAAGGTGCTTTCAGTTGGACTCTTCTCAAAACCATGTGCAATCAGATAGGCATGTATTTTCTCATACCAAGCACGTGGTGCTTGCTTTAAACCATATAACGCCTTCTTTAACCTGCACACCTGGTTTTCATGCCCTTTCTGCACAAAGCCACGGGGCTGAAAAACATACACTTCTTCATGCAAGTCACCATTCAGAAATGCTGTTTTAATGTCCAACTGATGTACATTCCAACCATGATGGCGCAAGTGCACAAATGCTCCGAACAGTAGTCATACGGCATGTAGGTTCAAAGGTCTCATCAAAATCAATGCCTCTTTCCTGCGCATAACCCTTTGCAACAAGCCTAGTCTTATACCTGTCAACTGTACCATCAGGTTTACGCTTCAGCTTGTATGCCCACTTAGTGCCAATGGCCTTCTTAAGTCACATAAAGACCATGTACCATTCTTCATTATAGCATCATATTCAGATTGCATAGAAGCCATCCAATTTTCTGAATTTTGTGCTTCATCAAAAGAAACAGGCTCATTCTCATCACAGAGACTAGATGCAGCCATAGCATAGCAATCTGATGCAAAGGAGGTACTATGAGAGCCTGAACGAGTACGATATGACAAAGGTGCATCTAATTTGCTGTCACGCAAAGTCTGCACCAGCCATTTTGGCATAGTTTTTGCCTGTTCAATATCAGCTCTCTCATCAACAAGTGCATCATGTAAATCTGCATCAGAAATGGAATGATCTGCATCATCATATGAAACCTGCAAAGGCTGAGAAGTTGCCTCATTAGGACCAGCACTAGCCTGTCCACCTGTAAAAAGGGGCATCAAAGTATCATACATGTCTTTGGAGCTAACAGATGTCTCCTTAGTACATGAAAGCAATGGCTGAATAGCATCTTCCACAAAGACAACATCACGGCTAACCAGAATGCGTCTAGTCTGTGGATGATACAGACGATAGCCTTTACTTTCAGAACTGTACCCAACAAAAATACATTTTACTGCCTTATCATCCAATTTTCTGCGATGTTGTTCAGGCACTAATGCATATGCCAAACAACCAAAAACACGCAGATGAGCAACAGATGGCTTGCGGTCATGCCAAGCCTCATATGGAGTGATAGACTGCAACGCTTTAGTGGGACACCTGTTCAGTACATATGCTGCACACATGACAACCTCAAGCCAGAAACTGTGGTAAAGCCTGACTTTTGACCATGCACCTCGCCATCTCCATGAGTGACCTGTTCTTTCATTCAGCAACTCCATTCTGTTGAGGTGTATACGGCACTGTACACTGGTGTTTTATCCCACGTTCAGCCAGAAATGCATTAAAATCTGAAGACATATATTCCCCCCCTCGATCAGAACGGAGGGTGCCCATTTTACATGCTGACAGATTTTCAGCTAAAACCAAAAACTGTTTGAAGCACATGAACACTTCGGACTTTGCTTTGAGTGGATATACCCATGCATGCCTGGAAAAATCATCAATGAAAGTCACGAAGTAAAGGTAATTTCCAAAAGAGGGTGTCTGCATAGGACCACAGACATCACTATGTACAAGCTGCAATTTCTGCGTAGCCCGAACTGAACCATCTTTTGGAAAGGAAGAACGCTGCATTTTGCCCAAAATACAGCCTTCACAAACATGTTTTCCAGGTGCCTCAAGTTTGGGCAAAGAGGACACCATTTCAGATTTTTGCAGGCGTAACAAACTAGCAAAATTCAGATGACCAAAGCGTGCATGCCAAAGCTTTGCATCTGACATAGCCTGAGAATCATGAACTGCACGTGCCGAATCATTCACAGATTTTTCATAGTCTATGAGCTTATACAGCCCACGACATAAAATGCCAGAAGCAATAATCACATCGCCATTTGAGAGATCATGAACTGTACACCTGTCATCAACGAATTTCACAACCAAGCCAATCTTGGCTAATGCAGAAACTCATAACAGGTTCTTTTTGATCCCTGGCACAAATAAAGCATCTGACAAAGTGAAAGAACTACCATCAGCAGTAGTCAGAATGATCTTACCAACTCCCATAACAGGATAAGAGGAGTTATTGGCGCATGTGACAGTATTCCCTGTAGGGGCATGCTCGAGTGAAGAGAAGAAACTGCGCTGCGAGGTAATATTTTTGGTCGCCCCACTGTCAAAGTACCAAACATCTGAGTCTACTGAAGACATGCACTGATCATGAGAAGATCGGTCAAAACTGCAGACAGTAGTAAACGCCCATTCTTCTTCCTGCACAAGATTTGCAGACTCTGTTTTTGGTGTAGAGGCCTCTGCAACAACCATTCCAGCCTCTTTCTTCTTTGCCTCTTTAGCAGCCAGTTTTGGACAGTTCTTTATAATATGATCATTTCCTTTACAGTACTTGCAGAACAATTTCTGCTTTTCTGATTTCTTCTCATCTTTATCCTGGTTCTTCGATTGTGCAGCATTTGCAGATTTCTGCTTACTAGTAGAAGAGCTCCATTTTCCTTTGCCCTTCTGACTAGCCAGGAAAGCTTGATCTGCAACACGCATAATGGACCTGTTCTGCCTGGACTGATCTTCCTGCAACAGAACAGAGACTAATTCCTCAAATGACAAGGCATTCGGATTGCCTTTCATCATCAATCGAAGAGTAGAGGCAAAACTCTGATATGAATCAGGAAGGCCATTCAGAACGGTCTGCACAAGCGAGCTATCTGGTATAACCTCATCAGCAGAAATCAATTGTTCCTTCAGGTCTTTGATCTTTGTAAGAAAACTGTCCATCGAATCACCTTCATTCATGTGCTAACTCTCCAACTGTTTTCGGAGGTAAGCAACACGAGCCTCATTCCTAGCCTGGTACAAAGTGGTAAGTGTATCCCAAGCATCCTTTGCTGTTCTGCAAGAGCGAATGTGAGGAATAATGGCATGTTTGACAGACAAAGCTATCAATGCATGTGCCTGGGCATCTCTGCCATCCCAACGAATCTTCTCTGTAGTAGGTGCAACAGAAACAGCAGCACAAACAGGAATCTGCGGAATATCATCTTCGACACCATCTTCATCAGCTCCAACACCTGTATTTGCAGTACCTGTCGTTACAGGTGTAACAGGACGTCTTTCAACACCCTGCACAATGTTCCACAATCCTTTTGCAACCAGTACATGTCGCATCATATAAGCCCATAATGGGTAGTTGGTACCATCCAACTTATCCTCAACAGCCAACATACGGAATACATCACTGCTTTCAGTCATGGCCGGTGACTAAAATACCTTGATGCAGAAAATTGACTGTATCTCAAAAAGTTGAACAGAACTGCCTAGACGAGTTCTGCTAGACATGTAGCAGACTTCGAGACGCTTAAACTGGCGAACAGAAACTGGTATATACCTTTGGCACAAAAGGACGAAATAGCCTGCACAAGCACTGCGATAGTGCGTTCGGAGGCCGAAACGAGCTCAGATCGCGATTTCGGCACCACATAGCGAAGCTGTTTTGATCTCGGAAACACCCTGAGTATGCTCATCAAATTTTGTGCGAATCTGAGACTGCAAACGGAGGAGTGTCGACGGCGCCCTAGAAGAAGCAACGACCTGCTCTGATACCAATTGTTGGAGTTAGACGTCTGCGGTAGCACGCGAACAGCACAAGGAAGAAGAAGAAGCTTGGAGCACAACACACAAGACTGAATGTATTACTAGAGAATGTACAAAGATAAGTAGCCCATTAGGGCAATAGGCGTATATACAAGCCGGGGGAAAAAAACCTCCTAAAGAGGGAAAAAGTGCCCCGGCGGTCCTAGAGTGTTCACACACATCACTACCTAAATATATCAACAGGTGAAAAGGGCATCCTTGCTTCACCCCGATAGTGCTGACAAGTGGATGAGATAAGCCCCCCGGGCATCTGACTCTACCAGATACTCTCTCATATAAGGCATATATCCCCCATATCATCTCCTCCGGAGCTCCGATATCAAGTAGTCGTCTGAAGAGTCGTTCACTGGGAACAGTGTCAAATGCTTTGCGGAAGTCCACAAAGCAACAATATAATCTCCTCTTCCTCACCCTTGCCTGGTCGATCAGACATCTCAGAGTGAAGATGTGGTCAATGGTAGAGTAATCGCGTCGGAAACCTATCTGTCATGGAGCCCTGATACCCTTCCTCTCAGCGAGAGTACTCAACTCTGTCTCTAGTACTGCCCCATATAACTTGGCCAGTATAGGGCCAATCATGATCGTCCGGCATGTAGCTGGATCCATAGTATCACCTGACTTATGAATGGGCACTATGGTGTGCTCAGTCCATGAGTCAGGGAACCCTTCAACCAATGCACGCTTGAAGAGATGGGCAATGAGCGGTGCAAGGGTCGTGCCTTCGTATATGAGGTGCTCTGCCTGTAAACCGAAATGGTCATGGGCCCTACCATGCTGTAGTCGGGCAATAGCACGTCCCACCATAGTGGGTGTGAAGAAGTCAGAGGAAGTAGGACGTGAGCTCTGTGGTCTCGGAATGGGGGAGAGAGAGAGAGAGAGAGAGAGAGAGAGAGAGAGAGAGAGAGAGAGAGAGAGAGAGAGAGAGAGAGAGAGAGAGAGAGAGAGAGAGAGAGAGAGAGAGAGAGAGAGAGAGAGAGAGAGAGAGAGAGAGAGAGAGAGAGAGAGAGAGAGAGAGAGAGAGAGAGAGAGAGAGAGAGAGAGAGAGAGAGAGAGAGAATAGGGGCTTGCACAAGCAGTGGAGCATGTTGTTTAATTCGATACAGTGAGCAAAATCTTACAAGCCCTTGACGTATGAATCAAGCGGTGGACATATATATAATGGCTTGCACAAGTGGTAGAGCATCGGGTGTAATTGGACACAATGTGCAAAATCTTACCAGCCCTTGACATATAAACGCTTGACATATGAATGAGATATGAACAAGTGTGCTTGTCCTAATTGTGATGAAACGAAAACTCATATAGATGCTGCATGGCTGTTGTCAGCTCATGTTGTGAGATGTTTTTGGTTCACTCCTAAAAAGAGTGAAATCCTCATCTTGTGTTGTTGAGACATGCTGCACCCATAGTGGCATCGATATATATATAATAATATATATGCATAGTTGTTTCTCACTTGTTTTTGACTTGTGACATTTAGCCGATGTTTGACAAGTAAGGCAAAACTGTTTCGACTTTATCTGACACCACGAAAAAGATTGCAAAAAAGTAAAGAAAAAGGTACTTTGTGGAGTCATTATGGTAAAATAGCATTAGATTCATGATTGAATCAATGAAAAATCATTAGATTAATCACTATTCACAAATCACAATGATACACCGATGGCATGACCATAGTAGAATGGTCCATACACTTAACCGAATTCTCATACATCAGAAAAGTGAGGGTTCAATACTAAAGATGATGACTATAGCAAAATAAAGACAAAACTCAAGTAGCCAATACGTAGATGATCGACCGTGGTTTGTAGATCATAAAAACTCTAGTATGTGGCACATCATACATGGAAATGGTCACATGGATGTATCATAAATCATGATAAAATGAGACAATGACTTCCCAAAAAAGTGTGACATGATGAACAATTATCTCACCATAATGCTCATCTTGCAATGCATCAGTGACATATATATGTACATCATACATCTACACCATCTATGCATGCATATCCGATTGGAAAATGTCAATGTGCTGCATCAGATATTCTCATCATGTATGCAGTTTTATAATACTGTTGGGGGCATATATGTATAATGTATATATAGTGTATACATTATAGTCAACAGACTGAAGGCGCAAACACCTTAAAATTTCTTTTTATAATGCTGAAGATGTTTAACTTTGCCTGAATCTGATTGCAGTTAACCCAATTTCATTAATCATTAGGATAGCAACATTCTAGAGCATTATGAAGACGTTCATTTAATCTCGATTTGTCATGTTTCTGAACACAGGCTATAGCTTTGATTTTGTCCAAGAAGATCTATGAGATTTAATGCCACAATTATGATTTGGATACCCTTACTGGTATGCCACAGTGATGTTCAAGAACATGGCTCCCCAATAGATGCCTATGGTTCATGTTATGCTATAATCTACAAGGTTATGCATATGCCATGGTCATGAATCTATATATGCACACAACACACACAGAATGAGTGAGGTATATCGCGACACAAAGATATATAAGGCTGGAAAAGGATGGGGAGACGTGGCTCTAACTCCGCAGATAGTGGCCATCTAATACATGGGGGACATGTGAGTAAAAGTGTGAGAAAAACACCCTAGCTACTGGTGAATGGGTGGGGGTGGGTGTAGTATGTGGTACATCGGGGGTGGTCTGAGTGCCTCCTAAAGAAAGACAACCCATGGGGTGGTGGTGCGCCTATGCTCCATCATGTGGTCGTAGGCTGTCCTGATGCGTGAGAGAGAGAGAGAGAGAGAGAGAGAGAGAGAGAGAGAGAGAGAGAGAGAGAGAGAGAGAGAGAGAGAGAGAGAGAGAGAGAGAGAGAGAGAGAGAGAGAGAGAGAGAGAGAGAGAGAGAGAGAGAGAGAGAGAGAGAGAGAGAGAGAGAGAGTCGACCAACTTCTGGAGGGGCTGAAATGAGTGACTTAGCCCAAAGTCTTATTGAGTTAGGTTATATAGGACCCTTTTAGGGTTGGTCAAGTTCACATTGAACTTGGTCCAAAAATAAAGAATAAGTGACATAGCCTTTATAAATAGGCCTATACACATGTATACACTATAAAGGGCTCATTTAGGACTTTATCCCAACACATTCAATAAAGGCAATAAAGGCAAAAAGCTTGCCACAGTGGTAGAGGAAATTTCAGTCTCCTCTACAGATCTATCCGACTCTCTTGAAGTTGATAATGCTAGTGATGATGCTTCTGAATTTGTACCCTTAGAACCACCATCCTCTAGGGATGTATCCAAGGGTACATCTTCCTTCAATAATACCTCTCAAGGAGTCCAAGGCATCTCTCTTCATGCTTATTTGAACATTCCAGAAAAGAAGGAGATGCTCAAGCACTTATTTTTAGAAACTCAGCTCATAGATATGGGGCTTCATACCTTCTTATTAGTTCCCCTTTCCATAGACCCCGATCATATGGAAGTTTAGATTTTTTCAAATCTTTCCCTAACTTTTATGATGGGGTCTTGACCATGGATATGCTCTCATTAGCAATGCGCATGCTTACTCCAGTCCTACCTCTTGGACTACCTACATTCTTAGGTATAGGAGAAGATTTACTTATCGAAAAGTGCAAGACAGCATTTGAGGATAAGCGAGCTTCTTTAGCCATTGCACCTTTTCTACGAACTTTCAAGTTTTACTTTATGCTCAGAAACATGAAAGCTAAGCTCTTATTCAGTAATTTATCAATGTGTGATGGACTTGTATGTTTCTTGACATCCAAACCATACCCATACCATCGAATCCTCTGGCATTCCATGTTAGACAAGAAAAAACTGTTTGCGGCACAAACAAACAAAGGAGCTAGCAAGTTTCATGTATATTCCTCATGTCTTTTCGCATGGTTACACACCCTTCCAGCACTGTATGCACAGCTTCAGTCTTCCCCAGCTACTCAGAGTCACACTCGCAAGGAGAAAGAACAGAGGCAGAAACCCATAAAATACTATATATATACATATATATATATATATATATATATATATATATATATATATATATATATATATATATATATATATATATATATATATATATATATGTATACATATATATATATATATATATATATATATATATATATATATATATATATATATATATATATATATGTATATGTATATGTATATGTATATGTATATGTATATGTATATGTATATGTATATGTATATGTATATGTATGTATGTATGTATTTATGTATGTATGTATCAAGGTTGTTAGCAACGTTTTCGCAACGTCCAAGGCAACGTGTTGCTAACGCGTTAGCAACATCGCAACGTTTGGACCTGGACGTTGCGAAAACGTTGCGAACCATTTCTTTTTTTGTTTTCAAAATTTTTTGCAAATATAGTAACATAGATGTATATTATAGTATATCCATATATAATATGTATTATATAGTATGTATTATGTTAATTTATGTAATATGTATTGAATATTTAATATTTATGATTCATTCCAAATTCTCGAATCCCTGTTCAATGAAGTGATGGAAGATGCACAATGCACATTGCACATGTATGATGTCAGAATTTACAACTAATCATTATCATGACTCAATGACTCATTCTAAAATTCAAATTCACAATGCACATTCAAACAACTCATATGACAATGGACATAAATGATGAGAGTCCAGACAAATACTATTATATACAACTTACAAGTAACATTGAAATTTAAAACAAACTTCAAAGAATTATAATTTATGACAAAAACATGTGAAAAAGTCAACCTCATCTCAAAATTATGACACTGGTGACTATCATGACTCATAAATCATATGTGATATCAGAATCCAATGTCCATAATACATATACATCAATGATCATACCAAACTCCAGTAACCATCATCCATGTCACATCATACATGATACCACTAAGTAGTCAAACAATAAACTGCAATGTCAATAATACAATGATCAATCAATATCAAGTAAATCATAAGTCATAATATCATAATACATATGACATGTCACATGGGCAGTCATCAATCCTCAAAATCCTCTGAGTCACTAATAACTATCACCATCAGCATCATCATCACTATCATCATCATCATCATCATCATGTGGTGCTCGACTAATAGATGCCTCCATCCTACTAGTAGATGGACCTGGTACACTGTGTGCTCTATGACTAGAACGAGTCCGAGATGCCCTCGTATCATGCTGTGGCACTGTCAACTCCTGATAGAGCATGTCATATAGATCAAGGTCCTCTGCCGGAATGCTAGGTATATCATGGACCCTCTCTATATCAAGCTCATCGACGTTCACCTGCCGCACCTCTGCTGAGTGGCCACCACGCTCCAATAAACGCAAGTTGCAGTGGCAATAGACAAGCCGCTCCAACTGCAATGTAGATAGTCTATTCCTCTTCTTTGTATGGAAGAGGGCCCATGTACTCCAATTCCTTTCACATGGACTGGCACTACAGTCTTGTGAAAGTATGCGGATGGCTAACTTTCTCTGCAAGATAAAAAAGAAAGAGTTCATTAAGAAGAGGAATGACTCATGAGACAAACTTCAAAGTTATAACTTATTAGTTAAATACTCAAAAGGAAATTAGAATGACTTGTCACTTACTAGCTCAGGTGTACCAACACCGTATCTCTCCCACCATGTCACAGGCATCAACTGCATGCTTCTCAAGCATGCCGTGTCTCTACCAAAAAGTCCTTCATTATTCTGAAACTGGGTGAGTTGAAGCTCCAACTTCCCACGTAGCTCCACATCAGAAGATCCATACAAACGATCTACATAGTCATTCCAAGCAGTCACAAGCTCCATATCCAATGACTGTGATGCAGATCTCCATAAAGGATGTAGTAGATTGGCCATCCCATGTATAGGGCGATGGAACCAATCCCACCTCTTCCTCCATATTCCTTTTATTTCCTCTATCCTATGGATAAAAAACAAATCAAGTTAGAAAACAATAAGATTTAAGAATGTTGAAGAGTCAAGACTTGAAAGTTGAACATGAATGCTCATACAAAAAATAAAATATGGTTACCCAAGTTTCAACTTACCTCTCCAATGTCAAATAAGGACATCTCTGTATAGACTCTCCGACACGATCCATGAACTCATAAACAAGTCCAAGTGTGCAGCCCTCTCTATCTGCTATGCGTATGCGTGAATATAAGGGCTGTAAGGTCCGCACTAATCCCTCCACATCCCTCCAAAAGCTGTCATCCAAACATGTGCGTCGTACAAGCTCTGCCTTTGGACTAGTATGTCCATCCCAAGCTAACCAATCAGGTCATACAACTGTCTGCATCAGTGCTTGCCTCACTCTTAATAATCTTTCCATGACTATGCACATGTATGCAAATCTGGTCTTCGCGGGCTTCACCAATTCAATATCACTGTAAGACCGAAATATAGCAAGCAATTTTGGTCTCTTTGTGAACAAAGAGACCACTTTTATGCAAGTGGTAAAAATGGTGTAAATCCATGGTATCTTCCCCACATCCTCTATCAGCAAATCAATGCAATGGGCAGCACACGGTGTCCACACAATAGAAGGGAATTCTTCTTCTAGAAGCTTGCCCATAGCCACACAATTGCTTCCATTATCTGTAACCACTTGGACTACCTTTTCTACACCAATGTCCATGATAGCTTGACGGATATGATCATAAATGAATCCACCTG
>CM035414.1:109659390-109661890 GCA_020310875.1 Ceratopteris richardii
CAATGTAACATATGAGTCATGGCATAAATCATAAGTGACAAATGATACATATGAAGTCACAAGTGATAAGTATCGTCATAATAGTAAATGCATATCATGAAATATCAAATGTCAAAGGGAAACTTTTTTTTTTTTTGGTCTGCAACACAACACGTTGCTAACGTCGCAACGCAACGCAACAAAAGTACGATGCAGAAGTTATGCAACGCATTGCGTTGCAACTATGATAGGGCCCTACAAAAGAAAAAAATTGTTATAGCTAAGTATTCTTATATTCTCAGTCTAAGGAGAGACCAATTTTCTTAGAATTGGTCTAATCTAGAAAGAGAGATCAGTTTCTCTAGAATTGGTCTCACTGGTGTAAGTCAAGGTAGAAGAGACCAATTTCACCGAAATTGGTCTCATGGGCTAATTTTCCCAAAATTGGTCTTATAGTCTATATCTCCAAATTGATTTGAAAGACCAATTTCCCAAATTCGCGAAGGCAAAGACTACAATGGTTCTTGAAGACTAAATTATTCAGAGGAGAGTAAATGGACAACTAGTCTTGATTAGTCACTACAAGTTGAGGACCCACCAAAAGCCGCCAAGTAGAGACAAAGAGTGGACACCAGAGTACCGGATTTGGCAGAGTACCGAACTTGACGGAGTACCAGAGTACCAAAAAAGTGCAAGTCAAAGAATAGTAGAGGTAACATAGCAATGGAGTAACCGTCTGGCAGAGGTGGCTTATATGTGGCTTATATAAAGAAAGGAATTGGAGTACCAAAGATATCTTGTCACAATAGATAGAGAAGGAGAGTACATAGAAGAGTGAGGATACTCGAGTGAGGTGCATCGCTGCTCTCAAGCTTCAGCAGCTCAGCTCTATGGGTTAAACGAGAGACTCTAGTCTTGTCATAGAGAGTGGATAAACGGAGAGAGTCTACAAGGTTTGAGTGCTCCGGCAAGAGGCTTGTGTGCTTCAGCAGTACATTGGAGGTTGGATTGTGTGCTTCAGGAGTGCGTTGGAGGTTGCCAGTATGCATCAGGGGCTTCCCTTAGCAGCCACTTCTCCCTTTCATTGTCATTGTACTGCCTATCTTGTAAACTTTCCATGCTTGATGTTAATGTAGTAATGCTTATGTGACTCCTCATTTTGACTCGTATTTTGACAATTCCTATCTCACTCATTGAGTAAAAGAACCCACTTGAGCACAAGGACAAGAGTTTCCGCTACAAAGGCCCACAATTAATATAGAGAGAGTATAGAGAGAGAATAGAGAGAGACAATGTACACAAGAGATTGGCAAAAAGAGCCGAAGAGCTCCAAAAATGATACTCAAAATACTTACAAAAGTTGTGCTCCAAAACCCTAGAGTAGAGCTTGGGAGATGATATGGTACATGAGATGTGTAGAATAGTGCATATGAGGTGATGTTTGTATAGGTTTTTGTGCCCACCTAAAAGCTACGCGAAAAAATCACACGAAAAGCCTAGAAAACACGTGCCTGTGATTTGCGGTGGAAAATCTAGTCTTTTTTTTTTTTTTAATCAGCTATTGGTTGCTTTTGATGTGGAAAGATCTGGACCATTAAATTTTTGTGATTTTTGATGCTTCAATCTCAAACTGTGATGAAAAATAAATTCTACACGTTTTGATTTTGAACCCATAAGACACCTCCAATATTGACATCTGACATATCATTGGATAGCTCTTGAGTAGCTCTTTGCAAATATATAATTAAAAATTTCTGCATATTTTGAGTAATTTTGACCATCTTTGACCTTGGTTTGACCAGGTTGACTTTGTCTAAAACTGACCAAAACTGAGAATATATGTGCAAAACTCTTGTGGAAGGTTGAATTTCCAACATTATTAAGGGTTATTCAAAATTTATTTGATTATTACACGTGAATTTATTTATTTTTCGTTGGGTTAGAGAAAAGGACATTATAGTGTGGTGCTTTGGTACAACACTAGTGTAAAAGCTTCTCACAAGATGCAGAATTCTCCACTTCGTCACCTACATCATATGGAAGTAAAAAAATCTTTCTACCAGTCTGTGGAGTGTGCTCACTAAATAAGAGTTGGGATGAAACTATTGGCTTATAGATGTGTTATTTGAGAGTGATGATGTAAACTGCAGAACCTACAATGCAACTTCTACTTAATGCGGGGGGTCCTCAAAGGCTCTCTCGTGCTGAAATGGCAGAGATCGTTGCTGAGGTTGGAGGGTTTGACAAATCACTCATAAGACACATTCGAGCTGCATCTGTATGCACACTCTGCATTTTTAGTCTAATGTTCTCATATTCTTAAGAAATTTAGGATCTTATTGTGCGGTTGCAGGTGAATCGTGGTGTTGCAAGTCCAGCAGACATATCCATGGATATGAGCAGATGCATATCAACATTTGGCATTACTCTCACTCCATTTCGAGATGGTGTGGAACAGACCCTGAAACTCCATTTTTAAGTACACATTGAATTTTTTCTCGTTCAACATTAGCAATCAATG
>CM035414.1:109666890-109694390 GCA_020310875.1 Ceratopteris richardii
TGATGCGGTGAACAAGGAGCTGGAACTCATGTATAAGGAAGTGCCAAGCTATGTGCAAATCACTCCACAAAAGGAAAGCTTCAAACTTCTCCCTAGGCAGAGCCTTCGTGAAAAGGTCTGCAATGTTCTCTTGCTTGGGCACATATTCCAAGCCGATCTCCCCAGCAGAGAACCTCTCCCTGACATAGTGATAATGCACCTCAATGTGCTTAGTGCGAGCATGGAACACAGGGTTCCTCGCAACTGCCAATGCGCTCTGACTATCAGTGAAGATGGTGGTGGCAGAAGTCTGACCAACACCCAAATCAGCCATAAGGAGTCTGAGCCACACACACTTAATAGTCGTTGTGAAAGCTGCCCTATACTCAGCCTCACAACTGGAAGTGGCCACAGTAGGCTGCTTCTTGCTCAACCAAGATATACATGAGCTACCAAGCATGAAGCAAAAGCCACTAGTGGACACACGAGTGTCATAGCAACTAGCCCAATCAGAGTCAGAAAAAACATGCAAATCTGGCGGTAGTGATCCCCCCTTGGGATAAAACAACCCAAGTAGTCGAGTACCACTCAAATAGCGAAAGATGCGCTTAACTGCCTGCCAATGCTTGACTCCTGGGCAATGCATAAACCTGCTCATCTGTGAGACAGCAAACTGAATATCTGGCTGAGTAATGCATAAGTAAATCAAGCATCCAATAGCCTACTGATAGAGAACAATATCAAATGCATCTCCAGCATCATGAGGACTCAATCGTAAACATGTCTCCATAGGAGTGGCAATAGGCTTACAGTCTTCAAGGCCAAAATGCTACAATAATGTGTCAATATATTTCGTTTCACACAAAGCCATTCCACCATCAACTTGCATAAACTGAATGCCCAAATAGTGATGCAAACGCCCCAAATCAAACATCTCAAATGAGGCATGCAAATCAGCCTTAAAATCAGCAATATGCTTCTCAATAGGACCAGTGAGTAGCATGTCATCAACATAGACAACAATGATCAGAAGCACATCATTAGCACGCTTAACATATAAGGTGCTTTCAGTTGGACCGTTCTCAAAACCATGTGCAATCAGATAGGCATGTATCTTCTCATACCAAGCACGTGGTGCTTGCTTTAAGCCATATAATGCCTTCTTTAATCTGCACACCTGGTTTTCATGCCCTTTGAAAAACATACACTTCTTCATGCAAGTCACCATTCAGAAATGTTGTTTGATGTCCAACTGATGTACATTCCAACCATGATGAGCGGCAAGTGCACAGATGCTCCGAATAGTAGTCATACGGCATGTAGGTGCAAAGGTCTCATCAAAATCAATGCCTCTTTCCTGTGCATAACCCTTTGCAACAAGCCTAGCCTTATACCTGTCAACTGTACCATCCGGTTTATGCTTCAGCTTGTATACCCACTTAGTGCCAATGGCCTTCTTGCCACGAGGCAAGTCACATAAAGACCAAGTACCATTCTTCATTATAGCATCATATTCAGATTGCATAACAGCCATCCAATTTTCATAATTTTGTGCATCATCAAACGAAACAGGCTCATTCTCATCACAGAGACTAGATGCAGCCATAGCATAGCAATCTGATGCAAAAGAGGCATTATGAGAGCCTGAATGAGTACGATATGACAGAGGTGCATCTAATTTGCTGTCACGCAAGGTCTGCACCAGCCATTTTGGCATAGTTCTTGCCTGCTCAATATCAGCTCTCTCATGAATAAGTGCATCATGTACATCTGCATGAGAAATGGAATTATCTGCACCATCACATGAAACCTGCAAAGGCTGAGAAGTTGCCTCATTAGGACCAGCACTAGACTGTCCACTTGTAAAAAGAGGCAGCAAAGTATCATACATGTCTTTAGAGCTAACAGATGTCTCCTTAGTACATGAAAGTAATGGTTGAATAGCATCTTCCACAAAAACAACATCACGGCTAACCAGAATGTGTTTAGTCTGTGGATGATACAGACGATAACCTTTACTTTCAGAACTGTACCCAACAAAAATACATTTTACTGCTTTATCATCCAATTTTCTGCGATATTGTTCAGGAACTAATGCATATAGCAAACAACCAAAAACATGCAGATGAGCAACAGATGGCTTGCGGTCATGCCAAGCCTCATATGGAGTGATAGACTGCAACGCTTTAGTGGGACACCTGTTCAGTACATATGCTGCACACATGACAGCCTCAAGCCAGAAACTATGTGGTAAAACTTGACTCTTGACCATACACCTCGCCATCTCCATGAGTGACCTGTTCTTTTGTTCAGCAACTCCATTCTGTTGAGCTGTATCGGGCACTATACACTGGTGTTTTATCCCACGTTCAGCGAGAAATGCATTAAAATCAGAAGACATATATTCCCCCCCTCGATCAGAATGGAGAGTGCCCATTTTACATGCTGACAAATTTTCAGCCAAAACCAAAAACTCTTAGATGGCACCCTAGATGAAACGACAACTTGCTCTGATACCAATTGTTGGAGTTAGACGTCTGCGGAAGCACGCGAACAGCACAAGGAAGAAGAAGAAGAAGCTTGGAGCACAACACACAATACTGAATGTATTACTAGAGAATGTACAAAGATAAGTAGCCCATTAGGACAATAGGCGTATATACAAGCTGGGGGAGAAAAACCTCCTAAAGAGGGATAAAAGTTCCCCAGCGGTCCTAGTGTGTTCACACACATCACTACCTAAATATATCAATAGTATGTATGTATGTATGTATGTATGTATGTATGTATGTATGTATGTATGTATGTATGTATGTATGTATGTATGTATGTATGTATGTATGTATTTATGTATGTATGTATGTATGTATGTATGTATGTATGTATGTATGTATGTATGTATGTATGTATGTATGTATGTATGTATGTATGTATGTATGTATGTATGTATGTATGTATATTGTATGTATGTATGTATGTATGTTATATGTATGTATGTATGTATGTATGCATGCATGTATGTATGTATGCATGTATGCATGTATACATGCAAGCATGCATGTATGTATTGTTAGTCGTTAAACTTCCGACTTCAGACTCAAAACACTTTTAAAAGTCGGACGTTCTCGAACCCTTCAATCTTTACTCTTCCATGTTCAGGTAAATCAATTGGCAATACCGAGATAACTAATATTAAGCTACCTCTTAGCCACGTGGGTTTTTAGGAGTGGTAGGGGTCTGTTAGACAGAGGCCCTGTACTATTTTCCCAACTTCTTACACAATCATAAATGCTCTATCGCGTCTTAGCTCAGTACTTGACTCTGAATACTGATAACTGTTCGGCGTACTGGGATTTAGAACTGCCGGACTGGACCTGCTATAGCAACAGAGCAGTAGTCCGGTTATGACTTATAACTAATAGAATACTCAACTTCATTAACCGCATGCCATTCAATATGCACTTCTTCGTGACAGATAGGTATACCGAACAATAACACAACAGACAGCTATACTCGAAGGTATGCAAACTTACCGTATGCCAAACTCAAGCAACAAGTTCCTACCAACAGTCGACTCGTCACAAACTTATCATTGTTTCCACTCGCGTTCAGACCATTACCGATACGAGTCCTTCCTGTGATCGGAATCAACAGTGAACGCAGACTATTGTATCGAACCTGGTTACTTAACAAAAAATGCTAACACGCAAATAGTTCGCTTTGGCCTTACATAGTCCCTTGTTCAATAGAAAACTGATAAACAACACTTATTCCGTGATAAAATCCAGAACCGCATATAACTATCACCAAATAGATTCACAACACAATACTACCGAGTCGTAAATCTGCGCTACAGGGAGAATAGTCGAATAGACAGATCCGAACAGAACAGAACAGAGCTCAACCTTCTCATCGACACATCACACACAGATTCAAACAGTATGCTCACAATTCCCCAAAACGGGCTCTCGACCACTCTTTTTCCATTGCTTTAAAAAGATGTTTATAGAATGCGCGTACCAACTTTTCGCGCAAATTTCAAAAATTCCGTTACATCTGGCATACATTTGTCCTACTCCGGCGGCCGTCTAACACTGGCACGCACGGTGGACTCGAACCCGCAAGTGATTTTGATTACAAAACTACTGTTCATCTATGATACCTTCTAAATACATATTCTTGGCTAATCTAAATGTCCGGGCTATTGTTTTCTTAAGGGTTTCTAATAATTGTTTAAGGGTATCGGGTTCTAAAATCTGCGCATCTACTCTAATAGAACTAAGTGCGATGGCTTCACTAAGCAAAATTTCGGCCTGTGTTTGCAAAAAGGCCTCCTGTAAATAAAAATCGTTTGATAACGCCGCATCTCTTGCTGTCTTCATGTCCGTTACTTGTTTCTGCATCTCACTGATTTGGTCTTTCTGGTTGCGTAATTGATTATCCATTCTTCCGAACTGTTGGTTCTGGAACTCTATGGTTTTGTAGTAAGCATCTCGTTCTCTGCGGGCATTTGCTAAGTCCTTCTGATATTTGGATTCTCTAAGTAATTGATGTTTAAGCATATTGTTAACTTCATCGAGGGATTCTTGCGTTTTCTGTAATTGATCTTCTGTTTGTTTTGCTTCTTTCTGTTGCTCTTGGTACTTCTGTACTACATCCTTCAGCTGAAGTCTTGTTTCTTCGAGTAAGTTTCCTAGTGCGATTCTTGTGTCTTCGGTATCTTTGAGTGTTTGTTTTAACTGTATTATTTTCGCGTCGGCAGCTATCATCATTTCTTCTTTTGCAGCCAATGCCTTATCTCTCTGGCTTGAGCTCTCTTCTTGTACTTGGAGTGTAGCCTGTAGCTGCTTGATCTGCTCTTGTAGTGCATGATTTTCTGCTCTTGCGGCTTGTAACTCTTCCTGAAGAGGGGTGATATCCGCCTCCATTATTTCCAATTTCCTTTGGAATTCTTCTCGTGCATCGTCTGTGGCTTGCTTTAGGTGTTGCGGCAGTTGTTGGGATAGATTTATTAAAAGGTGACCCATAGATTCT
The DNA here is from genome assembly GCA_020310875.1 of Ceratopteris richardii. Taxonomy (NCBI): domain Eukaryota; kingdom Viridiplantae; phylum Streptophyta; class Polypodiopsida; order Polypodiales; family Pteridaceae; genus Ceratopteris; species Ceratopteris richardii. The sequence goes on from CM035414.1 coordinate 109,671,904, forward strand.
AGTTCCGAAAAAATTAGAATGGGGTAGGATGGCAGAGGCGGGCGAGGTTGTGACGAGGTTCCGGTGAGGAGTTGTTATGAATTCGGAGGTGAATAGTTGAGGGAGGATGTAGAGGCTTCAGAAGTTCCGGTGGGGTGACTGGGCTTGATGGGGCTGCGGTATGGTTCCGGTTGGGAGATGGGGTTAGCAGGCGGAGTTTTGGGGAGGGCATAGTCAGTAGTTGTTACCTTGTTTATTTGTTCCGTTTCTGCATTGTGTGCTTCTGTGGATTCCACTACCTTCAGTAGCTTGTCTAGTGCATCTTGATTAGATTGCTGCTCATTTTCCTATTGCTCTGATTCTTTTTCGGTTGAAATGATTTCCATCTCTGCTTGATCTTGTTGTTCTTGTTGCTCTGCCGATGATTCATTGTGTATTGAAGTTGCTGTATCATGGAAGGTTTCTTCTTCGTTCTTCTCTTCGTCTTTGTCGTCATCGTTAACTTTGCCGGCTGAGCCTTGTGCTTCACTTTCTGAGGAGCTAATTCTGATACGTTTCCTGCGGAACAACTGATTGAGCTCTTCTTCATCTTCTTCTTCCTCATCTTCTAGTAGTTGAACTGACTCTTCGTGCCTTAAGACTGGTCCTCGTGGTGGTGGTTGAGCGGCGAGTATGGTTGGGAAGAGGAAAGAAAGGATGTGGGGAGGTCTAGATCGAGGGGTGGTTCCTTTGTTGACTTGTTTCACTATGGCGATGCACTCCTTATGGATTCGGTGAAAGAAAAATGAGGCGAAATTAACGGGTTCTTGTGCGGCAAGGTCGATGGCGGAATAGAATGGGCGGGAGATACCATAGGTGCGTTTTTGGAGGTTAAGGATTGCGAATAAGAACTGTAATGCGGTTCTTTCATGTTCGGGGCGGCAGAGAATGGCGTATTCGTTCGATGAATGGCGGGGGAAAATTTCGGTCATGCGGGCTACGGGGATACTTGGGCCATTCTCGCGGCCTTGTGGAGTGAGGTAGAAGGCTTCGGCGAAGGCCTGGAAGGTTATGACGGTTCGAGATTGGTGACACTATAGCACAATGGTGAGTACCAACGTGAGAAGATTCACCTCATAATTGTCAATCCGTGGAGACGTGAGGACTAGTATGAAGACTATGAGCAAGTGAAGACACAAGTGCGTGAGTGAGAAGCACACAAGCATGCACACACATACACACACACGCGCACACAAGGCAAGAATAAGGAGAGGAACAATGGAGTTCTTTGCATTAATCAAAAGGTCTCTTACATAAGCTCAATTCACAAACAATCTAACCCCCAAAATGAGCTCTCTAGCTCTTTTTATAGTTTTCTAACTAGCTTTGGTCTTGTCCAGACCTAGTGTCCGGCCTAGTTAAAAATTAGGTTCTAGAGTCTATTTGAGGGCTCAAACAGAGTCTAAAAATTATGAAAATTGAGATGTCGCTAGTTCTAATACTCCTCAAGCTCAAGGACTCCTCGGCTTGCACAAAATGGAGTCTATTCTACCAAAAACGGGATTTACAATGTTTGTGTAGTGATTAAAATCACTTGAGTTGTAAATAGTCCATGGAAAAAAACGATTTGGCCTTGTTGCCGTATTGTGCATGACTCTTCTGTTGCTTTGTATGCCAACACGCCCCCCTTCCTAGCGTCTGTCGCCCCTGACAGACCTTTGTTCTCTCGGGTGGTCGATATAGTATTGGATGACATTGGTGGCAAGTTCATGTTCTCCTATCCTTAAGCCTCTTGCTAGATCAGCTTCCAATGCATCCCAATTTATTGCACCAGGGGCCTCTGGCTGCAGGGTGGTGTAGTACTCAGAGTACATTGCTTGTTCACAAGCAAAAAGATGGAGCAGGTGTGTTGGCTTCGGTGCGAAAATCTCTGAGTGATACTCCCAGAAACCTGATCTGAACATTTCTTCGAAGGTCTATTTGTAACAGGCAGGGAGGTATTTGATGCGTGCATGCCAGGCGTAAGCCACACGAATACTGGGGGTGGTGCTCATGTCATACACCAAGTCATAATTTCCATTGCTAAACCCCGGGAGACGTACCTGTGGTGCGGCTGCATTTCTAAAAGTTTTCAGGACTACCTGCATCATATCTAAGATTTTAAGCATCATTTGCGCTGCTACATCTTGCATGGGCTTCAATCGCGGCATCCAGTGGCGAATTGTTCCCATCATGTATGCTACCGACGGTGGTCCCTGTGGTGGCACAATGTACGGGTAGTTTAGCCATTCTTTGCATTGCGCATTGTTCTGCACTTTGATATTGAATGCCTTCCAAGACCTGCGGCGTGGAACTGGACCGTAGCATGGATTGTATAGGAGGTGTAAAGGCGCGTTGTTCCATGTGCGTAGCATTTCTGGATATGTCTCTAGAAGTTTCTGCCGCCAGGTGGGTTGACGAATTTTGCCTTTTTGCACCTCTGGAGGAAGGTCTTCGGGTTGAAATTGGGTAGCAAAGGTAGGAATCTGACCCGTGACTCTCTGTATTTCTGCATTATAATCAGCCAAGATAATATAATAAGGCCGGTATTGGAGTTCAGATGAGAGGATGAGGCGTCTCGATGACAGGTTCTTGAAGTAAGCCGATTGTAGCACAGTTTCCTCTATGATCCTCATGGCCTGATTTTGCACTACTGTGCGCTCTTCGTGCGAACTCCCGATTTCCTCCACTTGACGTAGCCATGGAGGCCGTGGTGCCTCGAATGTGTCCTGAGCTTCTTCTGTTTGTTGGCCTCCTGGAAATGGTTGTGGATCGTATTCTTCGTCAAACGTTTGTTCCACAGGAATTTGCACTACTTCTTCGTCAGTGGGAGCCTCTGGAGGGGAAGGTGGTCTCTCATATTGTAGTAGACGTGTTTGCAATTCAGTGACCTGTTTCTGGAGATCTTTTATGGCCTCTGAGTTTGTGAGAAGTGAAGCCGCGGAGGGGGTGGTTGGAGAGGCTGCTTATGGTCCTTTTTGGTGTTTCTGCTTCAATTGTCCCAGTTCCTCCGATAGCTGATCATGTGCTTCAAGCAGCATGGCATAGTCTTCCAATATGATCTTGATATTATCGGGGGTCACTGCTTGAAACTTTGATGGGCTGATGGGTGCCCCCGGTGTGCTCTCAATAGCTGCTTCCAGGTTCTCTTGGTTTTGTACTTGCAGGCGTCGATTCTCTTCCTGAGCGGCCGCAAGATGGCGTTTGAGTAGAGCCATATTTCGCTGAAGCTTTGAGTTGCGTTCCAGCTGTGTCTGTAGGTGACCTTCTACCACCTGTATCGCTTCCTGATCTGTGTTCTGTAACTGTACCTCCAATATGCCATGAGCTTCTTGGAGAGTTTGGAACTGTGTGTGGAGGCGAGCATTTTCCTCCTCTAGTGCCGCGAGGCGGTGCTGTAGTGTCTCTGAGTGCTCGTGCAGGCGTTCATTCTGTTGCTGGAGCTGAATGTAATCTGTCCTTAAGTTTGATATACAAGCAAGCATGGTGTCCAATGCACTTCCTATAGATGAGTGTGTGGTGTTTACAGTGGAAAATGCATGGGAAGGGAATTGGGGAAGGGGAAGAGTGAATGATGTGTCTATTGAAGTCATGTGTGTGAGTGGAATTGGTGGAGGGGGAATGGGAGGAGGTGGAATCGTGGGGGGAGGTGCCGTGGGTGGTGAAATGTCCATACCTTCAGGAGTGGGTGCGAGTGTGGGGTCTGCCATATACATTGGAATTGTAGGTGGTGTGTGTGTGGAAGTGGTGAATAGATGAGAAGTGGGGTGGGGAGCTGAAAAGAAAGGGAATGGTTGAGACCTGGGTTGAAAAGTTCTAGCAAGGAGGTCATGGAGGGATTGTAGAAATGGAGAGATGGAGATCGGGGGTTGAGGTCGTAGGTTTGAGGAGGGCATGAAGGGTTGTGTGGTAGCAGGAAAACCCATGAATGTGGATCTAGGGTCAGGATGACCTATGGCTGAGGGCATGGGGGATGGTTGTCCTAGGGCAGGCTCTATGAGCGGTTCGGTGGATTGCATAGTGATGGGGGTTGCTTCAAAGATCGGGTTATCAGAGGTAGAGAATAGGGTGGAACTAGAGATGGGAGTACGGAAGATGAAGGTTGGTTCGGTGGGTTGAGTGGTCGAGGTGATTTCCACTGTTTCTGCTCTAGGAGGCGATGGTGGGGGTGTGGGTGGTAGTGGCTCGGTGGACTCCTCATGGGTGACTGGGTGCTCTTGGCTAGCCATTTCGGTTGCTTGGGAGGTTGTCCTGATGGGTTCAGATGTAATAGTTGGCTCTTCTGCAGTTGTGATGGGAATCTGGATATTCTTACCTGAGCGTGGTCGTGTCTGGAACCTTCGTGGATCATATTGAACTGGAGACCTCCGAATGGCAGTGCGCACTGCTTCCACTACCCCATATGTTTCTACCATCAATAAGAGACGTTCCCTATATTTTGAGTCAACTCCTGCTTCTTCCAACAATTGAGTCATGAGTACTCTGCTGCTCTGTTCAGTGAGCAGTTGTTGCGATCGCACTCTTTCCATAATTTGATACAGCCTTCGGAGTTCTGCTGTATAGGCTGGGGCTTCAGTGGTCTCCTCTTCATACGCTCCTTCTTCTTCTAGGTGTCCTTGTTGTTGACCTTGTTGAGTGTCACTCCAATGTACATGTCGGCCGTCTGTAGACTTTCTTCTTCTTCGTGAAGATGTGCCTTGTTCCTCTGCATCTGAATAAAACTCCACATCAGAGAATTGTGTACTTTGTAAGAAGGCTTCGAAGTCCTGGGGGTCCATTCCTTCAGCATCTCCAGTTGCAGCAAATTCAAATTCAGGTGGAGCAGGAGGAGCCGATGGGGTAGCTTGTGTCGTAGTTTCAGATCCCGACCTGGGTATCCTAATGGTAAAGGGAGGTACAGTGGTCTCCCTTCGTGGCGATACCTCAGGAGTAGTCAAAACTTCCCTTGTCTGGACACAAGGGATCGCACCCCTCATGCGCTTGGATTGATGTGTGGACGTCTTGAGCTTCTTAAACATTTGTAATTGTGCCCAAGTTAAGGCACGTTCAATGGGAACATCGTATGCCAGGCACCGGTAAATAATGCGTGTGATTGCACAGCAACCGTTCACCACTAATTTCCTAGAAGACCTTTTATTTGCTTCATACAATTGATCTATAATCCATACCGGTAGCTTAATTGGTAATGCACCTGCTTCCGCTAAGTAGAGAGCGAACCAGATTCTCTTGTGTGGTTGTGTGAAGCGGTCTTGGCCGGGAAAAGCAAAATGTTGCATGCACATACGGAGAGGAATGGACACGTTTGGTGTGAGTGCTGCCATGTCTTTAAGCTTCAATAGTTTCCTATCCTTCATGTTAGTGGGAACAAGAGCATCCTTTTCAGAGGGTACATGTGTGCCGTGCATATTCAAAGCGTCGCTCACCAACTCCACAGTAAGTTCAAACCTCTTCAACTCGTTGTTGCCCAGCAAGGAGGGAAGAACAAATGATCCGGGTTTGTCCTTTTCTTCATTAGCTTGTAATATGGAGACCAAATAGTAGCATCGGAGGAGATCTGGTTTAGGTAGTGGGGCTTCAAAGTATTCTGCTAGCCCTGCTCGTTGCCATATGGTCTGAAGGTCCTCGGTGTTCTGTAAAGTCTCGAACTCCTTGGAGAAAAATTGGAATCGAACCCATGATCTGTCATACTCGCACTTAGACTCCCATATATACTTGGCCTCTCCTAATGGACCTGGCATGCCATTGAACCAATGAGAATTGGCATGGACTCTTTCTGTGATCCCTGTGGGTGGATCTGGCACAGGGATTTGCTGAAGGTGTTGCAGCTCCACAGGTCGTTCAGTTGGTGGCACATCCACAGGTAGACTATCCACATCGATTCCTGCAGTAAGTATTCCTACTTGTGAGCTCGGACCTGTCGCTTCTACCATGTCACTTCTTGCCTTCTGATTCTGTGAGAATATAGGAACATATGTTAATATTGTAAGGGACAAGTTAAAATCATTTTTTGTCCCCATTACAACAGTATCATGAGGTTCGGGAGAGATTAGTAGGTTAATAAGTGCTCGGTGCTTGTGTGTGTAGTTAGGAATTGGTTGGACCTAAGAATTAAGTGGAATGATGTGAAGTGAGAGTGCAGCGGTTAGTAGGTGGTCATGGATTTACAATTGGGGTCCGGGGGTTTGTTACAAGTCTTGGGCTGCCAAATGCAGTGGATGGGTTTTGCTCTTGATTCCGTAGAGACTCTCGAGAGCTTTATAGGTGTGTCAGCTTGAACATGAGGCCTTTTAGGGACCCATTTACAAGTGATTCTGTTCGTGATCATGGGCCTTAGTGTGTTCGTGAGTGTTGAAAACGATTGGATGCCGGCTGTGCGAGTGAATGGATCGTGCTGTGTAGGGTGTGTTCCTGGTGTAGCTATTTGAGCCCGCAAACAAGCCTTAGGCACCCAAATTTGTCTTGACTGTGAGCTAGCCTTCATCGACTGCTTGGGCACCCAAATAGATTTCACGTTAGCAGAAGAATTTCTGAAAGACTTCTTATTAGTGTCGTGTTGTTGGTTACTAATAAGAGGCTTTGCCCGTGTGGTTGGCTTGAGTGCAACCGGGTGTTCGCCTTTCCGCACCCACACTTGGTTTACTTGCTGAGACATTTTGCTGTGCAGGTACTTTTGATTTCCGGCATAGGTAGTACTCTGCTTCTTCTGCCTTTGATCCACCTTTGGTTGCTGCCTCCTTCTGGCCTTTGGAAAAGAAGGGAGTTCCGTTGCATCCCTGACTCCTTTTTTGAGAATATCATTCCTCTGCAACACATAGTTTTGGGCAAGAACAGCATGGTCAACTTCATGTGCACCCCTGGAGGGACCAGGAGTCTGTGCCTTTCCTAGTTCCTTGAGTGCTCCATTATCTAACTCTACTGTAATTCGACTATGATTGACCCATACCTGAAGAAGTCCACTTCTTAGGTTTAAGTTGACTGCTTGGTCATAGATCCAGTCTTGACCCAAGACAAGAGGTTCAGTGAGATCCTCATCTTGACACACTAGTACTTTAACTGTCATTGCCTCATCATGAATGTAGAGGGGAAGTTCCACCTCGCCCATGCAAGGGGTTTCCACGCCTCCCAATCCTATGAGATATGCTTCCACAGGAGTGACAGTTAACTGCAACTCTTGACAGTAAGACAATTTAACAGCACTAGTGGCTGCACCTGAGTCAATCAAGGCTCTTACGGTCCTTGCACTCTTTCCTTGTCCTATATCTAGGGTTATGAAAGGACGTCGATCAATTATCCTATGCGAGCTTGTTCCTGCGACTTCACACATGGCCATAGGATATCCGTGATCTGCATAGTCATTCGTTCTAGGCTGATCTCTACCTTGCCTTCGTAACTTCATCCTTCTGATGCGTTCTAAAGCTTCTGCTTGAGCTTCTTCTCGAATTCGCTTTTCTTCCTCTTTGCGTTTCTTAGCAGTGTTGAGTCGGCTGAGCATTTCCTCCGTGAGGGGTTCCTGATACAATTTGACTCTGCATCCGCTAATATAGTTTGGGAGAACATCACCCTCTAATGTGGCTAATTGTACTGCTCCACTCGTGGAGATCCTATTGATGATCATAGGTCTGTAGCCTCTCTTTTCTAGCTTCCTCGCGTGTTGTTTCAGTGTATAGACTAAGACTAGATCTCCTGCTTTCAAGCCTTTATCCTTCACATGGGCATCAAAGTATGCCTTCTGTCTCTTCTTAGCTGCATATATTCCTGCAGCTGCTCTCAGTCTTGTTTCTCCTAATCGTTCAAGGTCAAAGATCCTAGAGGAGAGTTCATGACCTGTCCATTCGTGCTCTTGTGCTACTCTCAATGTAGGAATCAAGAAGTCCAGGGGTAGCACAGCGTTTTGGCCAAATACCATCTGAAAGGGGGTGGCTTGGAGTACCGTTTTGTAGGCAACTCGGTATGCCCAAACAGCATGGTGTAGCTGTTTGTCCCAATCAGAACGTTTAGTGTTCACTAATTTTGTCAGTACATTGCATAAGATCTTATTAGTGCTCTCAGCTTGTCCATTAGCTTGAGGGTGATAAGGGGCAGACTTCTTGTGTATTACCAAGAATTCTTGGAGTAGATTTTCAATCACTTCGTTCAAGAAATGAGTGCCTCTATCACTTACAAGCTCTATAGGTAGCCCGTATCTTGTGAATACATTCTCAAACAAGAATTTGGCAGTTGTTTGAGCATCGTTCTTTGTCGTAGCCTTTACCTCTACCCACTTAGTTAGATAGTCTGTTGCAACAATGATGTATTCTGCATGAGAACCCTTAGCTGGGGGATTAATAGGACCTACGAAGTCTATTCCCCACTTAGAAAACGCACGTCCACCCATCATAGGTTTCAGTGGCATCTCATCTTTGCGTATAGGATACTGAGTCCTCTGACAGACATCACACCGTTTCACATAGGTATGTGCATCCATGTGAAGGGTAGGCCACCAGAAGCCCGCAAATAGTATCGCCTTGATCACCCGATCCGGTCCAAAGTGTCCTCCTGCTACACCTTGGTGAGCAGTTTCCAAGATCTTAAGATATTCACTTTCATGGACACATAACCTCAGGTAACCATCTTTACCACGCTTGTATAGATTATCACCAATGAGTGAGTAATCCAGGGCTTCTTGTTCTAAACTCCTTTTCCTAGCCAGAGTCATGTCTGGAGGGAATGTGTTTGTCCTCAGGAAGGATACTAGAGGTTCACTCCAATCTGGCACAATGGATACTTGATAAAGAGTGGCGTGTTCCACTGGTGGTTTAGTGCAACAGATTGGGCATTCCTTGCACAACTTTTGGACATCCGCTTCCATAGTCAGCCAATGCACTCCGAGTCTCCTTAGGGTCTGTAAAGTTCGTTGCTTTGAGTAGTGTTGCTCTAACGCACCTACATGTGCTAATTGCAACCATTTAGCGTACTCATCCTCTTCTATGCAACAAGCCAAGATCCCTTGATCTGTGTGCTTGTACATACTTCCTGCCATGATGTGGTACTTTTGGGCTTTTACAACCTCTCTATTCCGTGTGTTTACCACTGGATGGTTAGGCCCGTATGTCAATACTGGTACCAATGGCTTAGCCCACTGCGGCACCACTTCCAAATTAAACAAGTAAGCGTCAGGAAGGTCATCTGATACTCCTTGTGGGGCTTCTCCCGATGTGAGCCTAGAGAGATGATCAGCTCTCAAATGAGTCCTACCTTTCCTTACCACAACTTCAAAGTCATATTCCATGAGCAAGAGAAACCATCTCACTAATCTTCCTGTATTGCATGGCTTGTTTACGAGGTATAGCAATGCCTGATGATCAGTAAAAAATTTAAACTTATTTGCAAGCAAATAGTGTCTAAATTTCTTAACTGCATATACCATGCCTAATCCTTCTCGCTCTGTAGTGGTGTAATTCCGTTCAGCTGCATTCAATTGTCTACTAGCGTAAGCAATTGGAAGATCCATATTACCTTCACCAGTAGGTTGAGCAAGCACACACCCAATGGCATAATTGGATGCATCCACATGAACATGGAATGGTTTATTCCAATCTGGTGTGGTCAAGATTGGTGCTGAACATAATCTTCGTTTAAGCTCCTGGAAGGAATTCTCACATTCATCCGTCCACTCAAAGTTAGTCAGAAGTCCATACATGGGCTTTGCAATGACAGCATACATGTGTATAAATCGTCGGTAATAACCACAATGCCCCATGAAAGCTTGTACTTCCTTGACATTCTTTGGCCTAGGTAGCTCTGCTATGGCTTTCACTTTCTCTTCATCAGTGGATATGCCATTCTTTGACACTATGTGTCCTAGAATCTTGCCTTGCCTGACCATAAAAATGCACTTCTCTGGGTTCAGGCAGACTTGATATTCCCTACATTTGTCAAAGATTTGTCTGAGCTCAGGGATATGGGTTTGTCTAATGGTGGAATGAGCACAAAGATCATCAACATAGACCTCTAAACTCTTCCTCAGGAACTCCTTAAACACATGGCACATCAGCCTTTGGAAGGTAGCTGGTGCATTGGTAAGCCCAAATGGCATTACACGAAAGGCAAATATACCCCACTCTGTGGCAAAAGCCGTCTTATGCTGATCTTCTGGAGCTATGGCTACTTGATTGTAGCCCGAAAATCCATCGAGGAAGCTGTACACTTCCTTGCCTGCTACTCTTTCTAAGAGATGCTCTGTGATAGGAAGCGGATAGTTATCCCGAATTGTGGCTGCATTAACCTTCTTCAAGTTAATGCACACACGCAGCTTGCCATTCTTCTTGGGCACCACTACGATGGGGGATACCCATTTAGTGTGCTCAATTTCATAGATAAATCCAGCTTCAACCAGTCTATCTATCTCTTCTTTGATCTTAGCAGCGTAATTATCGTTATATGTATAGGGCTTTTGCTTAGAAGGTTTAGCATCTGAGGTCATGGGAATGGTGTGTGAGCATATGTCCGGGTCAACACCTTTCAAATCCTTGTAACTTCAAGCGAATACATCTCTGTATTCTCTTAGCAAGGCAATTAATGCATGCTCTTCTTCTTCTGTTAGGTCATGGCCTATGTACGTGCATCTCTCCTCTCCTTCTTCTAGGGCCACTACTATTTTCTTGGTAGTTTCTTTGTTATCATAGGCCTCTCCTACTTGTGCCTCTCGTTTAGGCATTCTTATCATGACTCTCCTGTCATCTATCTCATACTTCTTAAAATTTTCTGGGACCTCAAACAAAGATTCTTCCTCTTCTGGTGAGACTTCTCTCTTCTTTCGTTTCTTCCCTTCTTCCTTCTGGGTCACCTGTGTTGCTAATCTTACATCGTTTGTAGGCTCTCCATGCCTCTGGGGTTGAAATTCTACTTCATGGAAGTATTCTTCATCTGATGCAAATGGTGGGTCCATAATGATTGACTCTAGATCGGAGTCACTTGCATCCTCAAATGCATCAGGGCTAGGTTCGCATTCTTCTAGAACTGCTTCTCCCATGATTGGCTCTATGGAGAAGACTGAAATGTCATAGCCATCCTCATCACAGTGGGGTGTCCATTGTTCCTCATTGATGGCTACATCCATTGTTGCTAAAATTTCTGCCCAGTCGTGAGGTTCAAATTCTTCGTCCGGAAACACTACAGGTGCATAGGCTGGGTCTTGAATGGGTCTATGAGTTTCGTTTGCACCTATTTCTCTGGCCTTTTCTCTCTTCTCTTCCTCTACTGCTACTTTGCACATCCATAAGTGGGTGTCTTCATGCATCCATGAGGATCCTGACCCTATGGAATGCACAGATTCCGTATCATCTTTGGCTCTATGGATGGGGTTCCATTGGATAGGAGGGACGTCTCTATGAGAATAATCCTTGAGATTGACTTTGGTCGTAACACCTAAGTGTTGCAGGTACAAAGAATTGGTTCCCCAATCCTGGACCACTTGCAACTGTCGCATGAATGGTCTTCCCAAAATCATCTCATAGGCATGATTTTTGCTAAAGTCACATATAGCAAATGTATGCTCAAACTCGACACCACAAGTGGTGAGAGTTATTCCTTCTAGCACTCCTAAGGGTCTCTCAATATGACCATCTGCCATCTGCAATTTCATTCTCGTTGGCCTGAGTGCTGGCTTGCCCCAACGCTTCCATAGGGAAGTAGTGGCAATTGCAACTCCTGCACCTGAGTCCAAAATTGCCTTGGTGGTGTAGTCCTGGTAGGTAATGGGAAGATAGGTATTACCTTCTTCACCCTCACACATATCTCCTATCTTATCCAAGGGAATTTCTGGCACTGTCCTATGGGATCCTACCTGGGAACGAGGTTTGACTATTTCTGGTACTTGTTTGGCGACATGTTTCCATAATTCAGTTCTAACCTTGAGTAGCTCTCCTAACTTGAGATTGCACTGCACGTTAGTGTTCTTTACTACCTCTGTGTTCCTAGGTATAACGGAATCTTCATTTCTTACCATGACTGTAGGTGCTCTCATGCAGGTGGACTTCGCTTCCCATGGGCCTGTGAAATGGGGTAGTTCTTGTAAAGAGTTAGACTCGAAGTCTAATCTTTCTTGAGATTGGGTACTCTCCTGCTCTCCATAAATGGATGGGATGTCTTGTGGGAATTGGTCATGTGCCTCATCCACAAGTTCGATAGGAGGAGGGACTTCACTTTCCTTAGCCCATTTGTCTTCTTGAATCTCGCGTAGAAATTCTGGTGTGAATCGATTCATAGAAGATGATGTGTCCGGCTCCGTAGAGTTAGGCACATAGGCTTCAGGCACATAGGCTTCTTGAGCAGGAATGCTTTCTCTTTCACTTACCTTGCCCTTGTGTTGAGAGGCTGGTTCCTTTGGTGATTGTGCCATTAGATTCTCTATTCTTTCTAAGGAGGGGAAGTTGTCTGGTTCAGTGGAATTGGCCACATAAACTTTTGATGGGGGATGGGTCATGTTTTTGCTTGCTTTCTCCCTTTCTTGATTTTTTTCTTCCTTGGCCGATCTAGCAATTATGCCCTCTAACTTCTCTAGAAGTCCATCCAAGTGTAATTGCGTCTTGGCTGAACCCGAGTAATTGAAAAGGCGACTGGCTTCAAACATAGTCTGAGCCAATGCGACCATTTTCGCGCAAAGCTTGGTTCTTTCTATCTCTAGATCAGCCCTAGGGTAGCACTTGTCATGATCCGTGACATTTGGCCCTTCTTGGATTCTGGCCTGATATGCTTTAAGCATCATGTCTATGTCTTCAGGAGTGGGATCAGCTAATACTGATCCTACTCGGGGTGGTGGGTGGGTTACGTGGGGTGTGTTAGAGGGTGGAGGGATGGAGGGTGATGGGGATGGTAGCGGTGGGAATGTGTGAGAGTGCGGTTGAGATGTGATCTCTATGATTTTTGCTTTGGTTTCTCTCAAGCTTTCCTCAAGCTCACTCATCTTTTTTGCCCATTGCCTTTTCATGCGTTCGCGGCTATCTCTCCAAGCTCTAGTCCTTTTCTTATTTTGGCTCTCAGTATCGCTGGCTTCTGGGCTCTTTTCCTTGCTTACCCCTTGGTTTTGCTGCACTGTTTGAGCTCTAGTGACTGCCTGTACGGGTGCAGTGGAAGTGACACTTCCGCTGGAATCTACCACTAACCCAATAACGTTGATAGGAGTGATTTTTGGCATATTATTGGGGTTCTTCGGGCAATCTCGTAAGAGATGCTCTTTTCCACAATCTTGGCAAAAGCCTTGGATCGTCACGGACTGAGTTTGTGTAGGTGGAGGTAAGGGACAATCACGAATGAGGTGATCTCCTTGGCATCTGTAGCACGGTCCTCTTGGGAATGGAGGTCTTACCTGTCTAGGTTGAGGCCTAGGGTTGGGGTTTGCATACATAACGTTTGTGTAATCTGACTCCCAACTAGGTTCATTTGGCTCTTCACTATAGTAGGACTCACCATGTTCTGGAGACTGCTTGTAGTACGCCTGGGGACTATCAACATGTGTAGAATCAAAGCTATGGTCGCTCGGGTCACTTTCAGAAATCAAGGGTGTCACAGGGACTATAGCTCTATTCAGGTTTTCTTCTGCAACAGCATACTTTACCGGAATCACATTAGCTGGGGCAGAGGGTTGTTGTGCTAACACAGGTTGAGGTCTTTGTTGGTTTTGGTAGGGTTGCTGATACGGTTGTTGTGGCCTGCCATATGGCTGTGGAGGGTACTGGTTCTGGTATCTTCCCTGCGGTGGATAGGGTTGAGGGTAAGTTTGCCTAACTGTTTGCTTATTGTAGGGGCAATCTTGTGCGGTATGATTGGTGTACCTTCGTTCTATGGTGCAATATTGGCTATTTGGATTGACCTGGGGTTGAGCCATAATGGGACACACGTTTGCCATATGGTCACCACCGCATGTATAGCACCTCTTCGCTGGGGTAAACCTCGGAATTTGTTTGCTAGAGACGCCTAGTTTTTGGGCCACTTTCTCTGCGAGTTCCCCAATTGATGTGGATTGCGTGGAAGAGTGACTAGATGCACTATCTGAATCTTTGTAGATTTTGGAAAGCTCTAGTTCTTCCCCTAGGTTATCTTCAATGTCAATGCACATGCGTACACACTCTTCTATAGTCCTAGGGTCCTTCAGATACACATAGGATCTCAATTTCGTACTCAGCAATCCATCAAGGAATAAGGCTACTTGTTTGGCAGGTGTGGGTAGCTCCGAAACAGGGCATCTTTCAAGATATTGTCTAAATCTTCTTCCCGCCAATCTTACAGTCTCTTGGGGAGTCTGTTTGAAGCTGTGAATCAATGAGGAGGTATTGTGTCTTATGCCACTCTTAGAGAACTCTACAATGAAAGCCTCTAGGAGTTCGTCTATGCACCTGAACTGCCTCTCATTTAGTGGCTGAAACCATGTCAGGGCAGTGTTCCTAAGGGTCAGACCAAAGGCATTGTACTGCGTGAATAGATCCTCCACTTGTTCAGCTCTCAAGACTTGCCTAAACTCAGCCACGTGATCATATGGATCTCCCGTGCCATCGAAGTAGTTCTTCATGGACTTAACTAGCTGAGTCGGTCTCAAAGTCCTTGTGTGCTCTCTAGGTCGTGGTAGAGGGAACTCATCCACATTTCTTTGATTCCAGTGAGCTTTGAGTATCTCAGGCTCTACTCTATTCGTTTCCGTCCTCGTTCTTTCTCTGCCCCCTGGGTTAGCAAAGCTTACTTCAGGTCTATCTCTACTTCTGTCTCTTTGCATTCCATGAGCTTGGGATGTTCCAGCTCCAGGGTGACCATAGGATACATTCGATCTTGGTTGGGGGAAAACGAATTCACCCTTCCAAGTGTAAGCATGCCTATTATTTTGTGTCACCCCAAAGATCCTCTCCGAAGCGTGATCTAGGTAGGTCACTCTGCCCGGGCTATCAGGATCCTTAAACTCATAGATCATGATTGTTCCTATATCAGTTGGTTGATCAGGTTTATACCTCCAAAAGGCTTCGTCAGTTTCTTGATTGAGAAGCAAATCTATGCACTTGTTGTCTTGGGGAACCCAATCAGGTGTGATAATCCTAGTGAGAACAGATTTGCCTCGGGGTGTTCTAGGTTCTACTCCCATGTTTCCTTGTTCCAAGTCACCTAAGTCCGCTTCTGAGATTACATTTCCAAATTGTTCTTTTTAGTTATTTTATCGTGTTTAAGGTCTTGTCTGATATCACGTCGTCAGGAATATTTGAATGTTATTTCGCACTTACAGTTGATCGTTCCACGTTAAGTTCTTTCCCTTTAAAATTCTCGACAGTACAAGGATTATGCCCTTAGCTTGAGCTTGAAAGTTTAGGTATGCTTCAACTTGATAGTTGCTTATCGTCGCCCTGACTTACTCCTACTTCTAATCGTTCTTAGCCTAAGCTAGGAATTGACGAAGAGGAGTTGAGAGTATTCCGACCTTTCTTGCTGAACCTTGCTCTTTAGTGCTCGAGAAGTTGATTCTCAAGCTTGCGCAAAACCCTTGCTTGGACGCTCTCAATTGCTTCTCAATAGACCTGCATCAGTCCCAAGATTAGCTCCAAGTTGACCTTTCAATTGACAGACAATTTATTTCGGACACTTTTTTAATGACCCTTGTTCCCCCTTTTGTATTGCTAGAAATTTCCTCTAGAGCTCCCTTGGTGTTCCTACCCCTTAGTGTGTCAACTTCCAAATATCCTATCTGAAAATCAATGCATTATTCTTATAAAAAACAGTTGAGGGCGTGCAGTATATGCCACGAGCTTTCCGACAAGCCCTAGAGCTCAAAAAATGGATTTCGTATGAAAAAGTTATGACCGTTCAGGGTTTAGGGGGTTAACTAGACAAACAGAACCTTTCAGGGGTTTTAATGCATTTTTCTAAGGCCTTTGTAAGTGTATGAGTATTTGAGAGTGCAAATATGCCCAAAATTTAGCCTAAATTTCCAAAAATTTACCCCTTAATTTTTGCCGAAAATGTCTGTCTGTCGCGATAGACGGTGTCTGTCGCGATAGACACAAACTATCGTGGGGGCTGTCTATCGTGGAATTTTGGTCTGTCGCGACAGACGCTGTCTATCGTGGAATTTTGGTCTGTCGCGATAGACGGTGTCTGTCGCGATAGACGCTGTCTGTCGTCTGTCGTGATTTGGTCTGTCGCGATAGACGGTGTCTATCGTGGATTTCTGTCTGTCGCGATAGACGGTGTCTGTCGCGATAGACAGTGTCTATCGTGGATTTCTGTCTGTCGCGATAGACGGTGTCTGTCGCGATAGACAGTGTCTGTCGCGTAATTTTGGTCTGTCGCGATAGACGGGGTCTATCGTGGATTTCTGTCTGTTGCGATAGACGGTGTCTGTCGCGATAGACGCTGTCTGTCGTGGAATTTTGGTCTGTCGCGATAGACGGGGTCTATCGTGGATTTCTGTCTGTCGCGATAGACGGTGTCTATCGCGATAGACAATGTCTGTCGCGATAGACGGTGTCTGTCGCGATAGACTGAAAAAACGCAACTTTTTGAGAAACTTCTAGTGATTTAGAGTGCTCTAATGGTGTAGGTTACCGTGCCAAACACTCATTCACAAAACATTAAGTTTTTCTGTCTGTCGTGACAGACAGAGGTCGTCGTCTCGGGACCTGTGCAGAGTCTGTCGTACCTGCGCACACTGCTGGAGGAGGTGGTACAACAAGTTCCTGCAACAAAAGCTCAAAAACACACCAAAAACAGATTGCATGCAAGCTCTCTCTAGCTCTCTCACACAATGAAATGAGGGAAATGAGGTGGGGGGTGTAATATGACCAAAAACTGAAATTTTTTGTGGAGATGCAGATGGAGATGGGAGATGGTGGAGATGATGATGGTGATGATGGTGATGCGAAAGTAAGGAAAAAATGAATAAAAATCAAGAGAAAGAAGGATATTACCTATAACTCCAATGTCTCAACTCGACGTCTTACCATCACACGCTCGTCCTCGAAGCTCTCTCCCCAGCAACGGCGCCAAATTTGGTGACACTCTAGCACAATGGTGAGTACCAACGTGAGAAGATTCACCTCATAATTGTCAATCCGTGGAGACGTGAGGACTAGTATGAAGACTATGAGCAAGTGAAGACACAAGTGCGTGAGTGAGAAGCACACAAGCATGCACACACATACACACACACGCGCACACAAGGCAAGAACAAGGAGAGGAACAATGGAGTTCTTTGCATTAATCAAAAGGTCTCTTACATAAGCTCAATTCACAAACAATCTAACCCCCAAAATGAGCTCTCTAGCTCTTTTTATAGTTTTCTAACTAGCTTTGGTCTTGTCCAGACCTAGTGTCCGACCTAGTTAAAAATTAGGTTCTAGAGTCTATTTGAGGGCTCAAACAGAGTCTAAAAATTATGAAAATTGAGATGTCGCTAGTTCTAATACTCCTCAAGCTCGAGGACTCCTCGGCTTGCATAAAATGGAGTCTATTATACCAAAAACGGGATTTACAATGTTTGTGTAGTGATTAAAATCACTTGAGTTGTAAATAGTCCATGGAAAAAAATGATTTGGCCTTGTTGCCGTATTGTGCATGACTCTTCTGTTGCTTTGTATGCCAACAGAGATGGTAGGGAGAGGAAGATCCATTGTCATTCGGTGATGGGGGATTGGGCGATGGCAGGGATGATTTGCGCAAAGAAGGGATGGGCTTCCACTGAGTGCCATGGCAGCTCAGCGAAGTTGGCCAACCCTCGGAGGTGCAGGTATTCTCCTACCTCGGTAGGGATACCATCACAGAAGGCTGTGTAGTTCGCCAATGCTTCCATTGCGCACGTGAACACGAATACACAGGACACAGCACACGGATACACAGAATACAGGAAACACAAGCACAATCACAAGAACACAATAGCGTTTTTTGGTGCAACCGAAGAGCTTAAGTACAGATATTATGGTGGGGGGGGGTAGGAAGTGATGGTTATCATTGTGCGGTGCTAGAATGATATTGGTTTTAATTTGGCATGCATACTTGAGTAATTGGTAAGGAGGGCGGCTTATGACAAAACACGGCTATTTAAAAAAGAAAAGAAAGAACAGAATGAAAAGTAAAAAACAAAAGCTAAAAAATGAGGTCCATCGCCGAATGATTTAATGCGGACTAATAACGCTTTGATACGGCCGCAGCTTCGAGCCGTTGATTACTTTTGGAAGTGGATTTCTGGTCAATGTAGTCAACCAAAAAGTTGCTGGACCGATTTGCTCTGCGATCTTGTAAGGGCCGAACCACCGTAATTTGAATTTGCCTGCGGATCTATTTGACTTTGCGTTATAGAAAAGTACAAGCTGTCCTACCGAAAACACTGGAGTTTTCAGGTTTTGATCGTGCGTCCTTGCTTGTCTTAGTTGAACTTCGTGCATAGTTAAGAAACTGAGCCATCGATGCTCATCTAACTCTCTGAGAGTGTCCAACCGAAATGACAGTGAGTCTTCCGGTAGTAATTTCTGGGTAATGGCTACTCGTAAACTTGGTATAACTATCTCCATTGGTGCTATTGCTTCTAGGCCATAAGCTAATTTGAAAGGTGTCAATCCTGTTGTTACCTTGTAGGTAGTCCGGTATGCCCATAATACTGCAGGTAGCAGTTGATCCCATCTTTCCGGTGCTTCCATGATCAATTTTCGAAGGATATTCAGCAAAGATTTGTTTGTACTTTCGGCCAATCCATTAGCACAAGGATAATAAGGAGAACTAAATTTATGTGTGACCTGGAACGAATGTGTAAGTGCCTTCATGAGATTGTTTACAAAATGAGTGCCTTGATTTGAGACAATTTCCAGTGGTAAGCCAAAACGTGGAAAGACATCGGTTTGCAGACACTTTGCTACCGTAACGGCTGTAGCAGACCGTAAAGCCCAGGCTTCAGCCCATCTGGTTGCATAGTCTGTACAGGTCAGTATGTAACGGTTGTTACTGAAGACTGCTGGTGGTGTAATTGGACCGATAAAATCTAGACCCCACTTCTGGAAAGGTTCCATTGGTAAGATGGGTTGCAGAGGAAAAAAATGACGTTGCAAAGGCTGACCTGATCTTTGACAAGTATCGTTTGACAAACTGTAATATATCTCTGTGCATCGTTGGCCACCAGAGACCACTCTGCAGAATTTTCCGGTGAGTTAGATCTGCAGCAAAGTGGCCACCGGAAGGAATCGAGTGAGCCAAAGTGATAACTGAGTTAACTTCATGTGGTGGAATACATCGAAGTAGGATTCCGGTGTGATCTACATAATATAGTTCTCCAGCAACTAACCGGAATCGACGGCTAAAGACTGCAATTTTTCTGCGTACTGCCGTAGAAGTCTGAGATGGAAAGCAACCATCAGTGAGAAAGGTCAAGATCTGATCATAATACGAAAATGGGATAGGTGGGTCTGCAGATTCTTCATTAATTGGTTCTGATACATAAATCGCGGGTGTCGTATCATCTATGTCCACCGGAGCTTCACCGGAATCTAAGCGGGATAAGAAATCTGCTAAGGCATGTGAATTTCCGGGTCGGTGAATGACTTCGTAGTCGAATTCCTGCAAGAGTAAGACCCATCGCGCTAATCGACCACCTAGATGTTGTTGCCGAACTAAATAGACAAGTGCAGCGTGATCTACATGAAATGTGAATTTACGGCCTAGCAAGTAATGTCTGAATTTCTTGACTGAATATACTAGCCCTAGACATTCTCTTTCTGTTACAGAGTAATTTTTCTCGGCAGGGGCTAATCTTTGACTTGCATAATACACTGGTCTGAACCATTTATCAGTTTGTTGCATCAACACATTTCCTATTGCTATATCTGAAGCATCGACAAATACATGAAATGGGTGATCCCAGTCCGGCGGTTGTAAGATAGGAACTTGTGTTAATAAATGCTTTAAACGATCAAATGCTATCTGGCATTCCTAGGTCCATTCAAATTGTTGAGGTGTTTTGTTGATTAGCTTGTTTAGTGGTATAGCCAGATGAGAAAGCCACCGTAAGTGCCTTCCATGCCACCGTACTTGACCCAAAAAATGCATGACTTCTTTTGGAGTAGTTGGCACCGGAGCTTCTAATACTGCCGAAATTTTATCTGGATCTACTTGGATACCTTGTGCAGATACAATGTGGCCAAGTAATTTGCCACATGAGACCGCAAACACAGATTTGTTTGGGTTAAGACAGAGTCTGTACTCTCTGCACTTTTGAAAACAGCAGCGTAGATGAAACAAATGTGCCATCATCTTACCAAAAATCGAGAAGTCATCGAGATATACTTGCATAAATGAAGTGAGATAAGGAGAGAAAATCTTCTGCATACATCGCTGAAATGTGCTTGGTGCATTTCTCAATCCGAACCACATTACGGTGCAAGCAAAGACACCCCAGTTGGTAATGAATGCAATTTTTGGTATATCCTCTTCGGCCATTCTGACCTGATTGTAACCGCTGTATCCGTCTAAGAATGAATACATTTCGTGACCTGCTACCTTATCAAGCATGGTATCCAAAAAGGGGATCGGGAAAGGATCCGGTACTGTTGCTGCGTTTAATTTCCGATAGTCTACACAGATTCGCAGCTGCTTATTTTTCTTTGGCACGATCACAATTGGTGAAATCCATTCAGCATGTTCTACTGGTATGATGAATCCGACTTTTAATAATCTATCAAGTTCTGCTTTTACCTATGATGCATAATTGGGATTCATCCGATAGCTAGGCTGTTTGTTCGGTTTGGCTTCAGGCTTCAACATAACTCTGTGCTGATAGATGCGCGGATCCAGTCCCTTCATATCCTTGTAATCCCATGCAAAGAGGTCTGAGAATTCACGAAGTAGTCGAATCAAATCCGCTTTGAATAATTTCGGTAAATTATGCTTTATCTTTACAGAACGCGGATGATCTTCATCTCCTAGATTGTACGTGGTCAGTTGATCTTCGGGGACATAAAACTGTTGAGGTCTCTCTGTATCGTCTATTGACTTGAAAAGTGGCTGTAATTCATCGTCATGGATAGAGACGGTATCTTCCTTCTTAGCTTCTTCGGTGATGGGTACTACTGTACAGACTGAAGTGTTCCAGTTATCTACAATGGATTGTAGATCAATAGTTCCTAGTGAAATTAAGTCAGCGTTATTCTTCAAAAATTCCTCTTCTTCATCATCTGATAGTCCATCTAGCATATGGACTGGTTCAGCAAAATATGGTCTAGCGTGAAGCTCGCAAGGTTGTATAGCATCTAATTTTACCACATATCTACGATTTGCATCTTTAAACGTAAGCTCTTGTGCAGACCAATCCTGTACTACCTTTGCATGCTTCAGCCAAGGTCGGCCGAAAAGAAGGTTGTAATCCAAAGTGGATTCCGGCAGATCTAGTATGACAAAGGTCATCTTAAAGGTCGTACCTTGCAAAGTGATCGGTACATTTCGTACAAGCCCCAAGGGGTGGACTCTTGATTGATCTGCCATTCTAACAAAAAATTGAACTGGTTCGATTTCGGTCCATCCTAATCTTTTGCATAAGGCCGCCGTCGCAATATTAACACCAGAGCCTCCATCAATCAATACTTGCGTAATCTTATGATTCTTATACCATATTGTAATCAAGGGGACTGAATGATTGACAGTAGAATCAGGTTCTGGTTGAACTGCTGCTGTTGCCGGAATACAAGAAGTCACCGGACTGAACTGTTGTCGAATTCCCGGTACTAATGCCAGTAATTGGCCCAGAGGCAGAGTGATAGATGCCTTAGATAAGATTTCCCAGGCCTGTCGAGATTGATTGATAGACTCTACTGATGTTGAAGTTGATGCCTCTGCTGATGCGGAGGTGTCTACGGTTGGTAATGTATCTGCTACTGATGTTGTTCCTGCGGCTGACTCCCTTTGTTGCGTTTCTTCCTTCGTTAACGAGGGTTGGGTTACCGAAATAGACTCTGGAAAGACTGGTGGTTCTGCTGTGGTCCATTGACTAGCCTTGTTATACATTCTGTGTTGTTCACGTATCCCTGGTTCAAATATTTCTGCTGCCGGTTGCAGTTGTTTATCGGAACGGGTCTAGACTACAGCAGCCTGTGTCTCCACCGGTGTGATTTTTACCATGTTGGCCATTGGATTTTGACGTTCCTTCTTCCTTTGATCATACTCAGCTGCATCCTTACAAAATCTCCTAATATGTCCAAATTCACCACAAAAATGGCAGCGTGGTGGTGGTAAATTGGGATTTTCCGGTGGTGGTCCGTTTTGCCAGCGGTTTGGATTATAATTGTTATTCCTCTCTCCTCGGTAATTTCGATATCCTTGCTGTTGGTTGTTTCTCGTTTGTGGAGGCACATAGTGGTTGGCTGGCTGCCCTTGTTCCTGGATAATTGCATTGACAGTCACTGTTCCTTGTACTCTAGCGTTGTATGCGTAGTTTTCGGTGGTGTGTCCGGCAATGTTGCAGATAGCACAGAATGTTTGATTAAGTGCGCAATTGGCAC
>CM035414.1:109699390-109724390 GCA_020310875.1 Ceratopteris richardii
AGTCTAAAGATAAGAACCCAACCCATATACAAGCTCCATTTACATTTTCTAATGCCAAAGTGGTAGCACCGTTCTTGGAATAGAATAGTCCAACGCCATGTACATAACCAATGTAAGAGCAACTTATCAATCCAAAGTTATATGTGCACACATAATTATGCACTACCCTTATGAACAATACTTACAAACCAAAGTGCATGGTTAGGAATGCAAGAAAGGTTCATAACATATTCAAGACCAAGGGCAATGTAAGAGGCAAAGTGAAGTGCCTGGAACTTAATCCAAGGTTCACGAATACTACTCACATAACCCATGATCTTGCCCTCCTATATGCATACATGAAGTGCAAGGGTGGCCCAACAACAGGTTGATATAGACATGTGAACTCAAAGGAATTTGCTATGTCCAAGTTGCTTTCTTGTCTGCACCATTGCTCCATGGATTTTTGAGCTTTAATTGTTGCATGTCGTCGTTATCTCTCCTGCAGACACAATATATCTTCCAAAATACAAGGCATAAGATAATGAACTTCATGCGCAGAGGAATTATAAAAGGCCGATCATATAGTGAATGAAAGTAGGCGCATACTAAAGCGTTGTATCATGATATAATAATGTACGAATCAATGCAAGCAATGTTTTTATGATAGGCAAATAAGAGTAATCCATTGAACTGCAATTTGCATGAGAACACAACCGGTTCTTGGGCAACGAAATCCGATACTGAATATAAATCATATGGGTATCATACATCCGTTACGAATCATGCAGTATAATTACCCCTCATTGGTGCCTCGTTAAAATAAAAACATAGTAGAAAACACAATTGCAGAACTACCTAGATCATCAGAGAAAACAATGTCCACATAGAATGAGCACCCATGAAAAAATATAACATCACGTCTGTGTAATGAACAGAATAAAATTGTATGGCCTGGGTGTAACATAGTTCTTCACCGACACTCTGTTGCAAAAGGGCGACGTAATAGACAAAGTATCCAGCAATCGTCGACAAAGTTTCCATTGACAAAGGCGCTAGAATCTATGAGGATGAAACACTGAACTGCAGCATAACTTCTACAATGTATCACAAGCATCGCAAACACCCAAGAAATGTAGCAATGACGGCGCAACACTGAACTACTCCCCATCAACGCAACAATCGAAAATTTATTTTTATGTTGACACCTATGTCAGCAAAATGACTAACCATATTGTTGAGTGAACACCGGAACACATGGCGTCATGCTGGTTTCACAGCGACCGAGGCGAACAATGATGAAAACAAGAATATGATGCCATCACGATCAAATCAAGAACGCAATAGAAATGCAAAATGCAGAGTGCACCAAACGTCGAAGCCAGAACACAGACAAACGTATATACACGCGTGGAATATAGCGCCATCAAGAAAGGCCTCTGTGCTTATCAGAATAAGGAGCCACCCTCTGTGCTGTCAGCCGGTAGAGCGTCGATGGTTTGATCACTAAGACGGCGCCAGTGTTACACGTTGTTCTAACTGTCAGAAGTGCGTTTAAACGTTTATTGGGTTCTTGGGAGTGGTAGGGGTCTGTTAGACAGAGGCCCTATACTTGGTTCCCAAACTAACCATTTCCATACAACAATATACGGATGCGCAGGACTCTATTAAGACTCTATTACGCTTAGGAGCTTTACAGTTCTCGATCAAAATCCGTCCAAAGTGTACCGAATACCCTAAATTTCTACACTGTTCTGCACATAAACTTACTGAAATACCAGAGACAATAGTAGTATTTCAACCTTTACCGAATAGGTACAAACAATCAGACAACACCGAAGAGACAGAGAACTCAATAGTTTCAGACATACAGTACTGAAGATTCAGTAGGCAACTTAGGAAGACCCTTACTGTAGCTTAATCTTTGCCGTATGAAGATAGACCTCAGCACTGAAGACAACACGCTACAGATCAGAATCCCAGAAACACTACCACAACTACACAGACTTCCTTAACACGTTACGGTGTATTACAAGAAGAGCGACACCAAGATACACCTACTTAATTGAACAATGCCATAGAAACTCCACATAATAGCTCACTCAGACCACAGTCGGATAATCTTCTGAACATCTATGAAACTCACCAACAGACAAGTATCGACAGATAACAAAACAGAAACAAGAACAATATACTCAGGATTGCTCAACAAACAACACAGTAACGTTCACTCAACCACCCAGACAGACAGTCTGGTGAATCCAACGAACGTCACTCTGCGTCTCTTTTTCATTGCTTTATATAAAGATTACAAGGTGTCTGCGTAACAACCTTTCGCGCGTGCGAAAAAAGATTTAGTTATACAACTTCCAAACCGGCGGCCAATAACATTGGCACGCACGGTGGACTTGAACCTGCAGGTTTTACAAAATTACTTGTTCTTCTATAATGCCGTCTAAATACATGTTTCTGGCTAATCTAAAGGTTCGGGCAATTTTCTTCTTTAAAGCTTCTAACATCTGTTTGAGAGTATCCGGTTCTACTAATTGTGCATCTACTCTTACAGAACTTAATGCAATAGCTTCGGTAAGAAAAAATTTTGCTTGCGTTTGCAGAAAAGCCTCTTGTAGGTAGAAATCGTTCGATAAGGTCGCATCTCTAGATACTTTCATTTCTTCCACCTGTTTCTCCATCTTGATTATTCTTTCCTTCTGATTATCGAGCTGGTTGTCTTTTCTGTCGATCTGCTGATTTTGGAATTGAATTGTTCTTGAGTAAGCGTCCCCTTCTCTACGAAGATCTGATATGAATTTTTGCAGTTGAGCTTCTACGGCCAATTTTCGTTTGAGAATACTGTTTACTTCAAACAAATCTGTCTTGCATCCCTGGAGTTCGTCAGCAGTTTTCATAGCCAGATCATGCTGTTCTTGGCCTCGTTGTACCACTTCATCTAACGTCTGTCTTGTTTCTTCCAATAGATTCCCTAAGGCGATTCTTGCATCTTCTTTATCCTGTATTTCTTGCTTCAATTGAATGACTTCGACATTTGCATCATTTAATAATTCGTCTCTCTGTCTGATCTCTGCCAGTGTTGCATCTCTTTGTGTTGTAACTTCTACCTATTCGGCCATTCGGGCTTGTAGCTCTTTCAGCTGTTCTTGTAATGCTTGATTTTCAGCTTTGGCTACTAACAATTCTTCTTGTAGAGGACTAATGTCGGCCTCCAGTACATCTACTTTATGTTGAAATTCATTGCAAATATTCTCTGTTACTTGCTTCATTTGCACAGGTAGTTGTTGTGATAAATTGATCAGCAGTTGACCCATTGATGGTAACTCAGAAAATACTTGAACGGAGGGGAGTGGAAGATGAGGACGAGGTTGAGATGAGGATGCAGTGAGGAGTTGCTGGGAGTTGGGTGGTGAGTAATTTGGGGATGAGGATGAAGAGGCAGAGGGTTCGTTGGGGTGAATGGGTTCGTGTGGCGGCTCCGGTGGGGGAGTGGGAAGAACAACGTTAGATTGTGTTACCTTATCTGTGGTTTGCTGTGTAGTGTCGGCGATGTTGGTAGCTGTGGACTCAACTGCTTTCAGTAGCTCTTCGAAAACTTCTTTAACGATTTGTTCCTCATCTCCTTGTTGTTCCTGCTCAGATTGCTGCTGAGATGCTTCTTGTGACGAGCTTGTGTCAGAGTCGGTGTGATCCTCCTGTTCTTGTTGCCCTTCTGACGAAGACTGTGCTGATGATTCGTGCTGCATAGATGTTGCGGTGTCATGGAAGGTTTCTTCGTCTTGTTTTTCTTCTTCTTTGTCATCTTCTTTATTTACTTCGGCTGAACCCTGTGCTTCACTTTCAGATGAACTGATTCTAATTCTTTTCCGGCGGAAGAGTTGATTGAGTTCCTCTTCGTCTTCTTCATCATCTTCCAATAATTGGGCCGACTCTTCATGGTGCAGGACCAGGCCTCTGGGTGGTGGTTGTGCTGCAAGAATGGCCGGAAAAAGGAAAGATATGATGTGCGGCAGTCTGGACCTTGGCGTTCCTCCCTTGTTTACCTGTTTGATAATTGAAACTCATTCTCTGTGAATGCGGTGGAAGAAGTACGATGCAAAATTCATAGGCTCTCGGGTAGCTAAGCCTATGGCAGAGTAGAAGGGACGAGATATTCCATATGTGCACTTTTGGAGATTGAGGATGGCTACTAAGAATTGTAGCATGGATCTCTCAGGTTCAGGATGGCAGAGGATGGCGTATTCGTTAGATGAACTCCTAGGGAATAATTGATTCATTGTGGCGATCGGCAGATTCAGGCCACTTTCCCGACCTTGCCGAGGGAGTCGAAACGCATCAGCAAAGGCCTGGAACGTGATTACGGTTCGTGAGGGTAGGGATGTGATCGCCCAACTTTGTTCGGTGGCAGGTGTGTTAGCAATAGCGGCGATTATCTGGGCAAAGAACGGGTGGGATTCCACTGAATGCCACGGCAGTTCAGTGAAATTGGCCAACCCACGTATGCGCAGGAACTCTCCTACATCGGCAGGGAGTCCGTCACGAAAAGCGGCATAGTTTGCCAGAGCTTCCATGGTGCACACAGAAAACGCAAGCACAAGACACAAAGCACAGGGTTTACACAATCACACAAATCATGCAAACACAATAGCGATTTTTGGCAAAATGGAGAAGGTTAAGTAGATGTGCTGAAGTGAAGAGCAGTCAAAATCACTAATCATCGTGCGACGTTGAGATGAGAACTTCATAACTTCGGTGTGCATGCATGAGCAGCTTGAAAGGGCAGTGCGGCTGTTGACATAATTAGCTATCAAAACACGGATATTTACAGTCTTATTTTATTAAGCGCGCAAAAACAAAAGAAAAGAAAAAGAGAAATAAGAAAACACAAAATACGCGGACCATCCGCAGAACGTTTCAGTGTGGATCGGATGCTTGTTGATACGGCCGTAGCTTTGATCCATTTATCACCTTTGGAAGAGGAATTCCGGTCAAAGTAGTCAATCGAAAAGTGGTTGGGCCCACCTTTTCAGAAATCTGGTAGGGGCCAAACCATCGTAACTTAAATTTGCCAGCAGAGCGGTTCGACTTGGCATTGTAGAAGAGTATAAGTTGTCCCACCGTAAAAACTGGAGTCCTTAGATATCGATCATGTGTTCAAGCTTGTCTTAACTGAACTTCCTAGATAGTCAGAAAACTTGTCCATCGATGCTCATCCAGTTCTCTGAGTGTATCTAGCCGAAATGATAAAGAATCTTCTGGTATCAATTTTTGAGTGAGAGCCACACGTAAACTTGGCACAACAATCTCCATTGGTGCTATGGCTTCCAGTCCATAAGCTAGTTTGAAAGGTGTTAATCCTGTTGCTACCTTGTATGTAGTCATGTATGCCCATAATACTGCAGGTAATAGTTGATCCCATCTTTCTGGTGCTTCCAGAATCAGTTTTCGAAGCATATTCAACAGGGTCTTGTTTGTACTCTCAGCCAAACCATTTGCACGAGGATAATATGGTGAACTGAATTTATGCGTGATCTGAAAAGAATGTGTGAGTACTTTCATTAGATTGTTGAAAAAATGAGTGCCTTGATCTGTAACAAGCTCTAGAGGTAAGCCAAAATGCGGAAAGACATCTTTCATTAGACAATTTGCCACTGAAACAGCTGTGGCAGACTTTAAAGCCCATGCTTCTGCCCATCTGGTAGCATAGTCTGTACATGTTAGAACATAACGATTATTACTGAGGATTGCTGGAGGTGTAGTAAGTCTGATAAAGTCTAGACCCCACTTTTGAAAAGGTCCTAATGGCAAGACAGGTTGTAGAGGGAAAAAATGGCGCTGCAATGGATATCCAGATCTCCGACAATTATCACATTTTTTGACAAACTGCAATACATCCCTGTACATAGTAGGCCACCAAAGTCCACTCTGCAGAATTTTCCGGTGTGTTAAATCTGTAGCAAAATGTCCACCGGAAGGAATTGAGTGAGCCAAAGTCATGACTGAGTTAACTTCATGTGGTGGAATACAACGAAGTAAAACTCCTGTGTAATCCATATAGTATAATTCCCCAGCAATCAATCGAAATTTGCGACTGTATACTGCAATCTTCCTACGCATTGCAGGAGATGTTGTAGAAGGAAGGCATCCATCAGTCAAAAAAGTTAACAACTGATCATAGTAATTAGTTGTCACAGGAGGATCTGCAATTTCATCATTAGTTGGTTCAGTGCTGTAAATCGTTGGTGTGGTGTCATCAACACCGACCGGAGCTTCACCGAAATCTAAACGAGAAAGGAAATCTGCTAAGGCATGTGAACTGCCTGGCTGATGAATAACTTCGTAATCAAACTCTTGTAAAAGCAGAACCCATCGCGCTAATCGACCACCTAAATGTTGTTGCCTTACTAGGTAGACAAGTGCAACATGATCTACATGAAAAGTAAATTTACGGCCAAGTAAATAATGCCTAAATTTCTTTACAGAGTACACTAAACCCAGACATTCCCTTTCTGTTACAGAGTAATTCTTTTCAGCACGGGCAAGCCTTCGACTTGCATAGTATTGGCAGTAGCAGCAGCTAGAGGCGTAGAAGACGCGGAAGCATGTAAAGACAGAGCAGGGAGTCAGTCGGATCTTTTTTCAAAGAATTATGTTTTAAAATACTTTTCAAAAACCTCCAACAGTGATTTTTATCACTATTGTAACATATGTAACATAGAAAAATCCTTTTCTTAATTTCTAGCTCCATTTTGTGCAAGCCGAGGAGTCCTCGAACTTGAGGAGCTTAGGTAGAATGAGCGTATCAATTTTGGTTATTTTTAGACACCGTTTACCCTTTCAAATAGCATCTAGGACCTATTTTTTAACTATGCCGGTCACTAGATGTGAAACCGGTCAAAACTAGTCTAGAAACTATAAAAAGAGCTAGAGAGCTCATTTTTTAGGTTAGCTTGTTGAGTAGAGAAGAGCTTAGAGCTGCTTTGAGTTGTAAGAGTATTCTTGAGCAATAGAGTTGATTTCTCACCTTCCTTCCATTGTGTCTTGCTTGTCTCTTCGTAGTGTGTGTATGTGTGTGTGCATCTCTATGCTTCTCACCTTCACTCTCACTTCATCTTACATTCACGATCTTCATATCACTCCTATCTCTTCCGCGGATTGACATTAAGGAGGTGGAGCTTCTTAACGTGGTTCTCATCATTGTGCTAGAGCAACACCAAATTTGGCGCCGTTGCCGGGGATCGAGTCTAGGACGAATGTGTGATGGTAAGAGTATAGCAAGAAGTGGCGTTGGAAGGTAAAAATTTCAGTTTTTGTTGTTGTTTTTAGTTAGTTTTTAGTGTTTTTCACCTCCCCCACACTCCATCTTCATCACCGTATCATCATCTTCATCTCCAAAAAAATAAGAAAATTCACCATATCCACCCATTCTCCTCATTTCCCCTCATTTGTGCATGTGCAAGAGAGAGAGAGAGCTTTTGTGCTTGTGTGTACTTGTGTGTTTTTGAGTTTTCTTGCAGGTACAGAGCTCCAGTGCATCAGGAAGGCTGCAAAAAGGTAAGAAAATCACTTTCTGTCAGAAATTGCCGACTGTGTCAGACCATCACGATGGTCTGCCAAGTTCGGAATTTGAGGTAAGAGAATTCATGGGCGTGTAGGCGACCCTTGCGCCTCTAGGAATCCATTGCTGCATTTCAAAAATTCACACTTTAGTGGACCATCGCGATTGGCTCAGACCATCGCGATTGTGTCACACCATCGCGACGGTTCGGCCGAAACATCGCGACGGTCTCACGCCATCGCGACGGTTCACTTGAAACATTGCGACGATCCTTGACCATCGCGACGATCCCGTCGACCCCACGCCATCACGATTGGCCCATGCCATCGCCTCGATAGTGCCACGTGGCAAGCTAGACCATCACGATTGCTCACTAGCCACACCATCGCGACGAGACCCTTACACCATCGTGACAACTCAAAATTTGGACCATCACGATTGGCTCACACCATCGCATCTATGACCATCGCGACGGTTCACTTCGGACCATCGCGACGGTTCACGTTGACCGTTGACTGACGCCATCGCGATTGTTCACTCAATCGGACCATCGCGACGCCTCACCCCGACCATCGCGATTGTTCACATTTAGACCATCGCGATCGTGCACTTCAGACCATCGCGATGGTTCGTGCATCACGCCATCGCGACAGTTCGCCTGGACCATCGCGACCGTCCCAGACCATCGCGATCATCTCAGACCATCGCGATTGCTCACCCCAAACGCAAATTTTAGGGTTTCAATTTTTGGCCAATTTGGGGGCTATTTTTGGGAAATTTTTGGGTGATTAGACTCATAGGAGACCCCTTAGCTCATATTTGAAGAAAAACCTGTTTGTGAGTTTTTACCCCCGAGGGCCTGAACACTCATATCTTTCTCATCCGAAGTCCGTTTTTTGAGCTTAATAGCTCGTTAGAAAGCTCTCAAAAAGAATACATTGATTTTTTGAAAGGATATTCTTCAGGTTGACATAATTGGGACTAGGAAAGAAAGGGGGCTTTGGAAGAGAAGTTGCCAAAGGTTAAGGGACTTTAAAAGTGTATAAAATCAAGTGCTTGATCATCCATTTGTGATATTGGTCTAAAATTGGATTTTTCCAGGTCTAGCAAAGGCAACTAAAGGCATTCAAGGCAAGGCAGTGAAGGGCATAAAGCTTGGGAAGCGCGGCTTCTTGGGCATCAGAGCAACCAGGAAAGCTGACTCGAGGTTGGAAGATTACTCAACCCCCTCAGTCAATTTTTTGCTTAAGATAAATGTTAGCATTGTGGATTAACGACGATAGGAATGCCTCAAGTTCAAGAGAATTAAATTTATCAAGTTCAAGACTAAAGTAGAGGTGTGTGATACGAAAACCTAAAGGAAAGAACCTAAGTCTGACGGAACGAGAACTCAAAGTACCACAGAAAGTCGAATTCCTGATGCATGCATCAAGACAAGAATCTAAAGAAATTAAAAAAGAATCAAGTAAAGATCAAAGAATCATTGACGATCTGAGAGTGTACTAAGTGTGCAAGGAAAAAAATTAATGAACCTTAGATCGGGCAAACACATAGGTAAATCAGACCGACGAAGCCTTAGATCATCAGAGGCAAGTGTAGGAACCACTGCTCGATCGTGGGCTCAACAATTGAATAGTAATTACCCCTACGAGAGCTTAGACACGAGTGAATCAGAAATGGCATTTAGCACTGAAAGACCAGAAGTAGGGTCGAATGTAGCTTATTTGGAAAAGCCTGAAGGACCCTATAGGACTCAATTGGAGTTTCTTCGAACCAACCGCTTAGGTGCTCGCATCTATGAGGATGGTTTGCGAAGACAAGTAGTGCAAATGCACAATCCTTATCAACCCATTGGATTGGAACGTCCAGTGGTGAAAAAGAGAGACGCGTACATAGATAAGGAAGGAACGATGTATATCTTAAGTATGCAACCAAACAACACCAATGAGTTTGGCGTAATTCAGTTGGAAACAGAAGCGAAATCTCAAGGAAAAGAACCAATGGAAGAACCTAGAACACCTAGAGGGAAATTTGTACTGACATGAGTACTAGTTCATATTGGACCCCCTCAAGATAACAAAAGCATAAAGCTGTTTGTCAATAAAGAAACTGATGAAGCATTTTGGAGATATAGAATGGAACAACCTAGTGAGGTAGGCTCCATTATAATCTATGAGTTCAAGGACCCGGATACACCTGGAAAGGTTGTATACCTGGATGAAACTTCAGAAAGAGTATTTGTGGTGCCAGACCATGCTAGAAACACATACACATGGAGAGGCGAATTAGTATTCCCTCCATCTAGAACAAACATAGCCTCAACCTGTTTTAGCTCAACAGCCACCCCCACCAGCGAATGTCATCTCAGTGAAATACGCTGCTGCAGAAGAGAACCTAAGTAGGGCCTTAGTGCCTTCTTCACCCTTGATCACAGAGAGTGACCCGAACTCAAACAGTTTTGACTCTACTCATATAGATAGTCCACCCGCTTATTACACGGAGTCACCAGAACACGTAGAGACATATCATTACGATAGTCCACCAGTGGAACCTAGTTGGGAGCCCGACTATGCTCATGTGATGTACACAAATCCAAACCCACGGCCCCAATTGAGACAGCAAAGACCAGAGGGCCCTAGAGGACCATGCTTTAGGTTCCAAGGAGATCATTTCATAAAGGATTGTCCACATCCTCCGATATCAGGACAGTCTCAATATTACAACATACAAGGCTTTTGTGCCGATTGTGG
This sequence comes from Ceratopteris richardii, assembly GCA_020310875.1. Lineage (NCBI taxonomy): Eukaryota > Viridiplantae > Streptophyta > Polypodiopsida > Polypodiales > Pteridaceae > Ceratopteris > Ceratopteris richardii. Next base: position 109,709,690 of record CM035414.1, read on the forward strand.
TAAAGAGCACATAATCAAAGTTTGTCCTAAGAACCCAGTTAACGCTTCAAATGTGACACCGATCAACGTGATAGGTATTGTAAACAACGTAGATGGATCCAACCCTACATACGTGCCTATCCAAGCTATAACAAGAGCCCATGCACTCTGATAGAACCAACAGCTTAATCAGGAGAAAGTAGCCGGAAGTAGTGAAGTTGCAAAATCTAGCAGTAAAAAGAAGAAATCTTGGAAAGATTCTAGAGAAAGAATCAAGAGAAAGTGGAGTAAAAAAATAACTGAGTTGGAAGGAAGTTTGAAAGAGTCGAGAGCCAAAATCCTAGAATTGACTTCACAGGAATTAAATCAAGAGAACCCAGCTCAGAAATCAGGATCAGTTTTAGCGGAACCCATACCAGAAAATCTAGACATGATGTTCCGTGCATATCAGGCTAGAATAAAAGAAGGACCTCAAGTAGCGGAAATGAGTAAGAACTACCCTCGAGCAGATCTAGAAATTGAGAGAACTAAACTTTGTATGAAGATGGTAGAATTAGCACAAGCTTTGTTCGAAGCCTCTAGATATCTTAATTGGAATAACATGGCAAAACCTGAACTACACTTTCAAGGACTAATGGAGAGGCTAGAATACTTGATAGAAAGCAAAGAGAAAAAGGATCAGCATAGGAATCTTAGTTTCCCAGAGACATAGGAAAGGAACGCACCATCCCTGTCTCAAGTACCCAATACAGAGAATCAAGAAAATCTATCTTCCATACATAAATATTCACATGAATTTTTGAGAGAAATCCAAGAAGAGAAGTGGAGAAGAGAACAAGGAACCCATCCTCCTATTCAAGAAATAGACGACTTGCAGGAACAGTTTCCCCAAGATATCCCCTCTATTTATGATGATGTAGAGGAAGAACAACTGAGTGAACATACAGGTTTTGAATCTAATTCTTTGCATGAATTACCTCAGTTCACAGGAACTTGGGAAGAAAAGTCTATTAGTATGAGAGCACCCACGATCATAGTGAGGAATGAAGAATCAGTGATCCCTAGAAACACGGAAGTAATCAAGAATACCAAAGTACAGTGTCACCTCACTCTAGAAGAGTTGTTGAAGGTAAAACCGGAATTGTGGAAACATGTAGCAAATCAATTCCCTGAGCTTGCTACTACTCCCTCACAGATAGGATCACATAAGAAGGTACCAGAGATACCAGTAGAAAAGATTGGAGATGTAAGTGAAGGAGAGGAAGGTAACACGTATCTTCCAATAACCCATCAGGGCTACACCACGAAAGCCATCTTAGACTTAGGAGCCAGAGTAGCCATTGCTACCACCGCTTTATGGAAACGTTGGGGTAAGCCAGCACTCAAACCTACGAGGATGAAATACAAATGGCTGATGGACACATAGAAAAACCATTAGGCTTACTAGAAGGCATATCTCTCACCACTTGTGGTGTGGAGTTTGAGCATACCTTTGCCATTTGTGATTTTATTAAAAATCATGCTTACGAGATGATATTGGGACGACCATTCATGCGTCAGTTGCAAATTGTACAAGATTGGGGAACTAATTCTTTGTACTTGCAACATTTAGGAGTGACTACTAAAGTCAATCTTAAAGACTATTCACATCGAGATGTACCCCCAATACAATGGAATACCATCCATAAGACACCAGTAGAAACAGAATCAGTACACTCTTTAGAGTCAGACCCCTCATGGTTACACGAGGACACTCACTTATGGATGTGTAAAGTAGCAAAACAAGAGGAAGAAAGGTTAGAAGCCAGGACTTTAGGTGCAGAACAACATCCAAAAACCCAGCTTATGCACCAGTAGTATTCCCAGATGAAGAATTTGAACCCCATGGTTGGGAAGAAATCCTAGCAACCATGGACATAGCCATCAATGAAGAACAATGGACACCCCACTGTGACGAGGATGGCTATGACATTTCAGTTTTCACGATAGAGCCAATCATATGTGATTCAATTTTAGAAGAATGTGAACCTAGCACTCATGCATTTGAGGATGCAAGTGATTTCGATTTAGAGTCAATCATTATGGACTCACCCTTTGCATCACAAGAAGAATACTTCTACGAAGTAGAGACTTACCCTTAGAGGCACGAAGAACTTATGAATGAGGTGAGATTAGCCACTCAAGTGACTAACAAGAGTGAAGAAAAGAAGAGAAAGAAGAAAGAAACCATGTCAAAAACAGAAGAATCATTATTTGAAGTACCCGAGAACTTCAAGAAGTATGAAATAGAAGATAGAAGAATAATGGTACGAATGCCTATTAGAAAAGCTGAAGTTGGAGAAGCATATGATAATCGAGAGAAAACCAAGAAAATAATAGTTGCCATAGAAGGAGAAGAAGAAAAGTGTACATACATTGGGCATGATTTGACGAATGAAGAAGAAGAAGAATTAGTTGCCCTATTGCGCGAATATAGAGATCTGTTCGCTTGGAGTTACAAAGATTTGAAAGGAGTAGACCCAGACATATGTTCTCATAGAATCCCTATGACTCCAGATGCAAAACCCACGAAACAGAAGCCATACACGTACAATGATAACTATGCTGCGAAGATTAAAGAGGAGATAGATCGCTTGATAGAAGCAGGATTCATTTACGAAATTGAGCATACTGAATGGGTATCCCCCATTGTGGTAGTGCCCAAGAAAAATGGAAAATTGCGTGTGTGTATTAACCTTAAAAAAGTTAATGCCACCACAATTAGAGATAGTTATCCTCTTCCTATCACAGAACACCTATTGGAAAGAGTTGCGGGCAAGGAAGTTTACAGCTTTCTTGATGGATTCTCAGGCTATAATCAAGTAGCCATTGCTCCAGAAGATCAACACAAGACGGCTTTTGCCACAGAATGGGGCATATTTGCATTTCATGTGATGCCATTTGGCTTAACAAATGCACCCGCCACTTTCCATCGACTCATGTGTCATGTTTTCAAGGAATTCCTACGCAAGAATTTGGAGGTCTATGTCGATGACTTATGTGCACATTCCAATGTAAGACAGACACATATCCTAGAGTTAAAACAAATATTTGACAAATGTCGAGAATACCAGGTTCGTTTGAACCCAAAAAAATGCGTTTTCATGATCAGCCAAGGAAAAATTCTAGGACACATTGTGTCAAAGAATGGAATTTCTACAGATGAAGAAAAGGTGAAAGTAATTGCAGAATTACATAGACCAACTAACGTGAAAGAGGTACAAGCATTTATGGGCCATTGCGGTTATTATAGACGATTCATACACATGTATGCAATCATAGCCAAGCCTTTGTACTCTCTTTTGACCAATTTTGAATGGACAGACGAGTGTGAGAATTCATTCAATGAACTCAAACGACGTTTGTGCTCAACACCCATATTGACAACCCCAGATTGGAGTAAGCCATTCCATGTACATGTGGATGCATCCAACTACGCCATAGGATGTGTGTTAGCACAACCCACGAATGAAGGTAATATAGACCTTCTCATAGCTTACGCGAGCAGACAATTGAACGCAGCAGAAAGAAATTACACCACTATGGAACAAGAAGGATTAGGGATGATCTACGCAGTAAAGAAGTTCAGGCACTATTTGTTGGCAAACAAGTTCAAATTCTTTACAGATCATCAAGCATTACTGTACTTAGTCAACAAGCCATGTAACACGGGACGATTAATATGTTGGTTTCTATTACTCATGGAGTATGATTTTGAAGTCGTAGTTAGGAAAGGAAAGACACATCTCAGAGCTGACCACCTTTCAAGATTAACCTCAGGAGAAGCTCCTCAAGGAGTAGTGGATGATTTACCAGATGCATATTTGTTTAACCTTGAGATAGCACCAGAATGGGCTAAGCCTATAGTCCCTATTCTCACGTATGGACCCAAAAATCCTAGGATAAAGATCCAGGAAGGAGAGATTACCAAGTCTCAAAGATACCAAAATCATAGCAGGAAGCATATATAAACAGGATAATCAAAAGATTCTTGCTTGTTGTGTAGAAGAATCGGAACATGCGAATTGGTTGCAATTAGCACATGTAGGTGCATTAAAGAAACATCATTCGAAACATCATACATTACAGACTCTGCATAGACTAGGAGTATACTGGCCCACGATGGAAGCAGATGTCTACAATTTGTGTAAAGAATGCCATGTTTGTTGTGAAAGACCATCGGTAGAACATGCTACAGTATATCATGTGTCTCTCACACCAGACTGGAGTGAACCTTTAGTGACGTACTTGAGGACGAAAACATTCCCTCAAGGAATGACTTTAGCACGACAACGTAGTCTAGAGCATTAAGCTCAAGACTATTCACTTATTGGCGATAATCTATACAAAAGAGGACGAGATGGATACCTAAGACAGTGTGTTCATGAAAGCGATTATCTGAGCATACTAGAGACTGCACACCAAGGTGTTGCAGGAGGTCATTTTGGACTAGATAGGATAATCAAAGCCATCCTCTTTGCAGGATTATGGTGGCCCACTCTTCACATGGATGTGCATACCTATGTAAAGAGATGTGATGTGTGCCAAAGAACTCAATTTCCTACTCGCAGAGATGAAATGCCATTGAAACCCATGATGGGCGGACATGCATTTTCTAAATGGGGTATAGACTTTGTAGGATCCATTAACCCCCCTGCAAAAGGTACACATGCGGAATACATTATTGTTGCCACAGATTATCTTACCAAATGGGTAGAGGCAAAAGCCACGAAAAAGAATGATGCACACACGACTGTAAAATTCTTATTTGAAAATGTCTTTACGAGAATATGGATTGCCTATAGAGTTAGTGAGCGATCGAGGAACTCACTTTCTAAACCAAGTCATTGAATATTTGTTACATGATTTTATGGTGATTCACAAGAAATCTGCACCATATCATCCTCAGGCCAATGGTCAGGCTGAAAGCACTAACAAGATCCTTTGTAACGTACTGATGAAACTCGTGAACAACAAACGTTCAGATTGGGACAAACAGTTACACCACGCTGTTTGGGCATATCGAGTGGCCTACAAGACCGTACCCAATGCAACTCCCTTTCAGATGGTTTTTGGTCAGAATGTTGTGCTTCCTTTGAACTTCTTGATACCGACCCTTAAGGTTGCACAAGAACATCAGTGGACCGGCCATGAATTATCAGCAAGAATAATGGACTTGGAACGATTAGGAGAAACCAGGCTGAAAGCAGCAGCAGGAATATACGCGGCGAAGAAGCGACAGAAAGCATATTTTGATGCACATGTGAAAGATAAAGGCTTGAAAGAAGGAGATTTAGTTCTAGTATATACGCTGAAGCAACACGCACGGAAATTAGAAAAGCGAGGTTATGGACCTATGATCATTAACAGACTCTCAACAAGTGGAGCAGTACAATTAGCCACCTTAGAAGGAGACATAATACCTAATTACATTAGTGGTTGTAGAGTCAGGCTATACCAAGAACCTCTTACTGAGGATATGCTTAGACGACTCACGTTGGCAAAGAAGCGTAAGGAGGAAGAAAATAGAATACGAGCTGAAGCTCAGGCAGAAGCTATAGAACGCATTAAGCGCATGAAGTTAAGAAGACAAGGACTAGGGAGAGAAAATTATAACCATCTGGAAACATCACCCAGATATCCCATGGCCATGTGTCAAGTAAAGTCAACCACTCATCCTAGCATAGTGGACAGGAGACCATTCATTACAGTCAGGCTAGAGCACGGCAACCCTTGCCAAGAGCTCAGGGCTTTAATTGACTCAGGTGTTGCGACTAGTGCGATTAGATGGTCCCACTATAAGGACTCAGGAATAGAAATGCGGCCAATTGAGGCATACCTCATAGGGCTAGGAGGCATGTAAACCCCTTGCATGGGTGAGGTGGACCTTCCTATCCTAATAAACGAAGTGACCTTGACAGTGAAACTACTAGTGTGCCATGACGACGACTTTATAGAACCCCTAATCCTTGGCCAAGATTGGCTATACGATCACTCAGTGGACCTAAATCTTACACAAGGCTCCTTGCAGATTGGAACCTTAGATCAGAAGCGAGTGATACCGCTTGACTTCCCTAATGCCATTCCGACTGAGGTTTGTAGCCCTAGACCCTATGAAATGCATGCGACGGAAGACCGGAAGATCTTTGGTCAGATCAGTCACGTTACGTCTACACCAACCCACGCGGGCTTGGCGATGGATAATGGTCAATCAGAAGGACGTCAAGAGATTTTCCCTTGGGCTTCCTGCAAATTAGAAGGGGCAACCGCCCAACTGCTTGGTCAAGTGGACTTCATCAGCGTCCACATGGGCAAAACACCCTGCGGTGCCCATCCTTCCACACTTAGTGCGGACTGGCCTAGATTAAAAGTACAAAACGGAGCACTTCCTAATGGGCATGTTTTGCAAGTGTTGGACCTCCCTTCTTTTCCAAAGCAGAGTGTCCATCCGACCTCTCAACCTCAACCACAAAGGAGTCAACCACAACGAAGGAACCCAGACCCACGACAACATCAGACAACACAAAGAGGAAAGCAGTGTCAGCATCACAAAGCAAGCGGCGCAAGACAAATATGGGTGCCAAAAGAACAGAAAGCACCGACTGATTTCAACAACGTAGACATTGATAAGAAGAAGTCAAGGCAGAAGCAGCATCAGTATCCAACATCCCGTCAACCTTCTTCTACAAGTTCGACCATTCGACAAATTTGGATCGCCAAGAAGTACCTAACGAATCGACCCACACCCACGCAAATTTGGGTACCCAAACCATGTACTATAGCTCAACCCTCAAGCCATGTAAAATATACCCCTCGAAAATCTTTTCAGCCCTCCATACCACCAAATCCGATATCATCTTTTGTCCCTCCGTAGAGACCTATCACCCGATCACAAATTCTTAGGAAGTGGATACCGAAACGTATCCAGAAGTCTTCTCCTAATCCATTGTCTAACATAACTACCACCCCGACTAATCTACAACCTTGTAATAACTCATTCATGACTGAACCTTGTATAAATCCACACACTATAACCCAACATCACGTGTAATAACCTCTCATCAAAGAACTGCATGCAATATCTGAAAACATATAGGTGTCTAGAGACCTACACTAGTTCTGCAAGAAGCATTGCATCAATCACATCACAACACATGGCTACACGGGTTACACATCGGCTATGGAAAGGGATTGCGGTCTCACCTTAATGGGATCATAACTAATTTCCATACTAATGTGCTAATCTTTTGTAGCAGATCTTTTCCATTAGCACGACAATCATCATGCAAACCGAAGAAGGACCATCAGAAGCAGGCCCCAGTGCACCTGTAGCACCTATCGGTATTTTACTCGCAGAGTCCCATCCGACGGCTCCACCGCCAGAATTCCAAGGATTCCCAGGAACGATGCCTATTGACAATCCTCCTAGAGGGTATACTGAGAAGATTCATCGTAATTCTCACTGGTTTCAAGGGCTAGCAGGACCATTGGCGGATGCTGAGTTTATATTTGAGGCTAATTTAACTTTTGATGACCGTACATGGGGAAAATATCAGTTCTTCTCAAGAGAGTTCGAAGGGCTACAGAACACACAAGACTTAACACATGTTTGGGCAAGAGCCGGCTTCACAGAGTATTTCAGCGACCCTTTGCCTAAACTTGACCTCTACAGATTCTATTATTTAATCACCACTTTGATAGCTTCGAAGAATAAGGACCTACCCGGAACTTTTATTTTGCCATCTTTAGTGAACGATCCACCATATAAAAGATTTTATCTTTCTAAAGATCGGATTCGAGCTACCATCAAGATTCACGGAACCCACACACCCACAGAGCGAGAAAGGTTAGTTCCAGACCCTATGAAACGTGGGGATGTTACAAAGTGGGAAGAGATTTCGGTGATCACACCTGAGCTTTCAAAGCCACTGCGGATATGTATGCAGCATTTTGCTTTCCCCGCTCAGGACAGATTCACAATGCCTCACAAATGAATATGGTTTGGTTTGTATTTATCATGTATGGGACCCCAGACAGTTGATCTAGCTAACTGGATCATTGATCAAATGTATTTAGCACAACATAGATGGGAAAGAAAGAAGGTCATCAATGGATGCTACGCACTAACTAGAATTGTATATATGTGCTTAGCATATGACTTGCCGATTGAGCGAGCCTTGACCAGTGAGGAGCTGAAAGCATTTAAAGCAACATCGAAGAAAGCTAGGAAGCCTAGCAAAGGAAGAGCAGGAAAGCGAATGAGAGGAACTATCCCCTGCCTTCAGGTGCCAGAATCACCCTCACGACAACCCTCTCCTGAACAGTCTCCTACTGAACCCCCTGTACAACCCATTCGCATAAGGTTATCAAGACCAGTTACAACGGAGGGCACTACCAGCACAGTCACTACTCAAACAGCCACAGACCCAGGACCTACCACCACTACAGCAGAAGTTCCCACCACTATTGGTGCGGAAGCTTTCTCTTTCCCGATACCCCATTTAAAAACAGAACAAGCAAATACCACATTTGATTTTGAGATGCAGGACGTATTTTCAAGTGAATTTCAGTTTTTAGAAGGCGAGATCTTCTCTCAGAAATATGAAAGGCCCAGCTACCCTACCACACTGCGAGATCAACCACAAGGACAAGTAGTGTATAGTTCCGAGGAAGAAAGAACAGAAACCGACGAAGATGAAGGCGATGATGAAGCCAGTCAGGGAACTCATGAATCCCAAGAACATGTGCAAACAGACAAACAAGGACAACAAACAGACACCCAAGGTGACACGAGCACAGATGAAGAGGAAACCTTCGAAGCAGCAGCTTATACACTGGCTATCAAAAAGTTATACCGTACTATGGAAAAGGTTTGGGCGCGCAAGAAGTTGACTGACGAAGAGAGCCAAACCCTCATAGAACAAGAGCTTGTCTCGGGCGGGTTCGAAGAAGTATACATTAGAGGTTTCAGAGAGCTTGTCAAATCAGTTGGACCCACTGAAGCCTTAAGATATTTGCAGAGAAAACCGCTACCGCAGTATGATCCTCACAGAATCCGTCTACTAACCAAACCTGGTGAATACATTCGTGTACCCAACGGCGGACAATCTTTAGAATAGGCCAGGGAAGCATGTCTTGTCCCTGAAGGCTCTTTGGCAGAAGAAGCCATCCTCGTAGATTCCCCACCCCGTGCTACTAGTGTACATACCTCCACAGTTACCGAAGTACCTGTCACCCCAAATGCTCCTCCTTCACCTCCCATCCATCCAGCCTCCCCTATTCACCCTCCTTCTCCCAGAACAACATCTTCCTTCTTCGATGGAGTAGAAGAAGTCGTCCTTACGCCCATTCATCCCACAATTCCCACACCCACTCCACCTAGTCTACCACCTAACACATCCACCTTTCTATCCAACCCATTTCTCCATTCATCTTTTCCATCCTTCCCCACACCTCCAAGACCCCTTTTCCCATTCCCACCTCCATTAACCTTCTCCCCAGTCTCACCTCCCCGACCCACCATAACTCCCCAAGCTGTCCAAGACAACCCCTCTGTAAATTACTCCTCAACCTTTGTAAATCCTGTATTTACACCCACACACTTACCCACGATCACACCACTATTCACAGTCACCGCACTCGACACCACATCCAGCGATATGGATATATCACCCCCCACTGCACCTCCACTCACTTCAATTGTGGCACCACAATTTTCCACAATCACCACAGGGTCCACTTTCCCACCCCCATTCCCCGTTCCCTTTGCATCTACACCCACTGCATCTTCACTTAGCACACCATTAATATTATCACCCACCATAGACACAACATTTCGACAGATGTTCACGTGTATGACGCAAGTAAGAGATGAGTTCACATCTCTTGGAAATAATTATCAGCAGCTGCAGAGGACAACCAACGATTTGCAGTCGCAGCTTAATTCATTGTCGATTGAGAATGCATCATTGAATACTCGGTACCAAGAACTACGGGAGGCTTATCACAAGCTGGAACTAGAATGTGAAGAGAAAGCCAAAGAGGCCACTGCTGATCTTGACAATTTGTTAAGGGCCCAGATAGTTCGCAATGCGACACTTACACAGAACATGGGCTTACTCAGAAGACACCTAGCAGCAGCAAAGGAAGAGAACCAGCGGCTACAAGAGCAGAACAGAGAAAATTTAGAAGCTGCTCTCGATCACCCAGACCAACCATTAAGTCCTAGCCGATTCAAAGCAGTGCCCTCCGAATCAATGAAAATGTTGCTCGATGATCACATCAGATTGCTCGATGAATACGATCGAATGAACGAAGAATATCAGAAGCTGAAAGAAGATCATAAACTACTCCAGCTCAGAGCACCTTCAACACAAGGATTACTAGCTCCTGCAGACCCATCTCTCGACATCCTAGAGGAACTCAACGCATTACGGGCCCAGGTATCAACTCTTGAATCAAGGATAGCTATATACGAAGCACCACCAAGGCCAGATTCCCCACCAGAGCTCCCAGCTGATGAAGAAAATGTAACTATTCCGGTGGAAGAAACCTTTGAAGAGGCCTATGAGCCCCAACCCATCCCAGGCGGACGAGTCACGGTTGAAGGCCAGACAACTTACGAACTTCCTACTCCCCCATGGATGAAGACAATTGAAGAGCTTGGAACCACCCACTCTGCACGAGTAGAGGCGCAGTTGCACGCAATGGTAATGATTGAGGAAAGAATTTTACAGTCGCCCTACTTTGCTCATCTGGCCCCGCAGAGATATATATCAGGGCATGAGTTACAGTACAAACCGTATTTCATGTTAATGGTCGAATACCAATTGGCCATAGAGAAAGAAACAGGCAGGAAACCATCTCATGCTACTCAATTTGAGCCTAAAGATTTGCCACTGGATGCGCAACAAGGCGAGATCTATCAACCAGATTGGCGTAAAGATCTTTTACAAGAATATCCTGAGATGATGAGTACTTGGGTTAAGGCACCTTTACATTTAAAATACAACCCATGTTGGGGACCAGTGCCACGTAGCCACTCCTGGATAGCATTTGCTATTAAAGTACAAAACAACAAGCAGTGCCAGGATTGGTTAAATTACCCATATTTCAAGCCACCCATAGAACTACCGACAGTGGGATACATGATGGCCACGATTCGTCACTGGCTCCCTCGCTTGAAACACATGGACGATATAGCAGTGCACATGACTGTCAAAATCTTTGACATGATGCAAATGGTTTTCAAAGTCTTCCGTCGTGTAAAGGCACCTCATGTAAACACCCCGGGCTTCGAGCATGGCAACCTGGATCTTGCATATGATATGAGTACAACGCCATCGCTACGGGTGTGTTATGCCTGGCATTGCAGAATTAAATATTTACCGGCGTGCTACAAGCAAACTTTCGAAGAGATGTTCACAACCGGTTTCTGGGAATACCATTCAGAAGTGTTCATCAGTAGGCCTACACACCTCTTGCACTTATTCGCCTGTGAACAGATGGTTTATTCCACACATTATCGACTCCCACCACCTGATGAACCGCAACCAATTGATTGGGAGAAACTTGAGGCAGATTTGGCCCGAGGCATTCGAATATCAGAACACACCCTCGCTCAGGAACTACTCCAGAATTACATCCGACAGGCCGCACAACAAGGTTCTGTCGAGGACGACAGAAGCAAGAGGGAGGGGGGTGTTGGCAGTAGTAGTAGCTAGAGGCATAGAAGATGCGGAAGCATGTAAAGACAGAGCAGGGAGTCAGTCGGATCTTTTTTCAAAGAATTATGTTTTAAAATACTTTTCAAAAACCTCCAACGGTGATTTTTATCACTATTGTAACATATGTAACATAGAAAAACCCTTTTCTTAATTTCTAGCTCCATTTTGTGCAAGCCAAGGAGTCCTTGAGCTTGAGGAGCTTAGGTAGAATGAGCGTATCAATTTTGGTTATTTTTAGACACCGTTTACCCTTTCAAATAGCATCTAGGACCTATTTTTTAACTATGCCGGTCACTAGATGTGAAACCGGTCAAAACTAGTCTAGAAACTATAAAAAGAGCTAGAGAGCTCATTTTTGAGGTTAGCTTGTTGAGTAGAGAAGAGCTTAGAGCTACTTTGAGTTGTAAGAGTATTCTTGAGCAATAGAGTTGATTTCTCACCTTCCATTGTGTCTTGCTTGTCTCTTCGTAGTGTGTGTGTATGTGTGTGTGCATCTCTATGCTTCTCACCTTCACTCTCACTTCATCTCACATTCACGATCTTCATATCACTCCTATCTCTTCCGTGGATCGACATTAAGGAGGTGGAGCTTCTTAACGTGGTTCTCACCATTGTGCTAGAGCAACACATAGTATACTGGCCTGAACCACTTATCGGTTTGTTGCATTAGAACACTCCCAATTGCTATATCTGAAGCATCAACAAATACATGAAATGGGCGATCCCAGTCCGGAGGCTGTAAGATTGGAACCTGTGTTAGTAATCCCTTTAGACAATCAAAAGCAATTTGACATTCTTGGGTCCACTCAAATTGTCGAGGAGTCTTGGTTATTAATCGGTTCAGTGGTATCGCCAAATGAGCAAGCCATCGTAAGTGTCGACCATGCCATCTTACTTGGCCCATGAAGCGCATTACTTCCTTAGGTGTAGTGGGTACAGGTGCTTCTAACACAGCTGAAATTTTATCTGGATCCACCTGTATACCCTGTGCAGATACAATGTGGCCAAGTAGCTTTCCACATGAAACCGCAAACACAGATTTGTTTGGGTTCAAACAGAGTCTGTATTCTCTGCATTTCTCAAAGCAACACCGTAAATGGAACAAGTGTGCTACCATTTTACCAAATAACAAAAAATCATCAAGATAAACTTGCATAAACGAGGTAAGGTAAGGGGAGAATATTTCTTGCATACATCTCTGGAACGTACTGGGGGCATTTCTTAATCCAAACCACATTACGGTACAAGCAAAAACACCCCAATTGGTAATAAAAGCGGTCTTCGGTATATCCTGCTCAGCCATTCTAACTTGATTATACCCACTGTATCCATCTAGGAATGAATATATTTCGTGTCCTGCTACTCTGTCAAGCATCGTGTCAAGAAAAGGTAGCAGAAATGAATCAGGCACCGTAGCTGCGTTCAGTTTCCGGTAATCCACACAGATTCGCAGTTGCTTATTCTTTTTAGGAACAATAACAATTGGTGAGATCCATTCGGCATGCTCTATTGGTACAATGAATCCGACTTTGAGTAGCCTATCAAGCTCGACCTTTACCTGTGATGCATAGTTCGGATTCATCCAATAGCTGGGTTGCTCTATTGGTTTTGCTTCCGGCTTCAGCATGACCTTGTGTTGATAGATGCGTGGGTCCAGACCTTTCATATAATCCCATGCAAAGACGTCAGAGAACTCTCGGAGTAGCTGGATTAAGTCTGCTTGAAATACTTCCGGTAGGTTTTCCCTTATCTTGACAGGACGCGGATGGGCCTCATCTCCTAAATTATAAGTGATCAACTGATCTTCTGGAACATAGAATTGTCGGGACTTCTCTGCATCATCAGCTGGCTTAAAAAGTTGTTGTAGATCAGCATCATCTATAGCAGTGGTATCTTCTTTCTTATCTTCTTCTGTTACAGGCATCATCGTACAAACTGCGGGATTCCAATTATCTACAACAGATTGTAGATCAACAGTTTCTAGGGAGATCAAGTCAATATTATTCTTCAAAAACTCTTCTTCTTCATCATCTGACAGACCATCTAACAGATGAACTGGTTCTGCAAAATACGGTCTAGCATGTAATTCACAAGGTTGTATAGCATCTAATTTTACATCATATTTATGATTATTGTCTTTGAAAGTGAGTTCCTATGCAGACCAATCTTGTATAACCTTAGCTTGCTTCAACCAAGGACGGCCAAAAAGAAGATTATAATCAAGGGTGGATTCTGGTAATTCTAAGACGACAAAGGTCATCTTAAATGTGGTACCCTGCAAAGTTATTGGCACGTTTCGGACAAGTCCTACTGGATGGACCCTTGACTGGTCGGCCAATCTGACAAAAAACTAGACTGGTTCGATTTCGGTCCATCCTAACTTCTTACACAGTGCAGCAGTAGCAATGTTGACACCAAATCCTCCATCAATTAGTACCTGTGTAATTTTATGATTTTTATACCATACCATAATTAAAGGAACCGAATGATCGACCGTAGAATCAGGTTCCGGTTGCACTGTCGCTGTTGCTGGAATGCAAGAAGGTACAGGACTGAACTGTTGTTGGAATTGCTGCCGAACTCCTTGTACTAGTGCAAGTAATTGGCCAAGAGGAAGAGTAATGGACGCTTTAGATAAAATTTCCTAGGCCTTATGTGATTGAATTGTGTTTTCCACAGATTCTGAAGATGATGCACCGGTTGAAGATGATGTATCTGCTGAAGATGATGTGCCTGCTATTGAATTAGAATCTTGTTTTTGTGTTCCTTCCTTGGTTAACGGAGCCTGGGTCACCGGAATAGGATCTGGAAACACCGGGGGTTCTGTGGTAGTCCACTGGCTAGCCTTATCATACGTTCTTTGCTATTCCCGGATGCCTGGTTCAAATACTTCTGTTGCTGGTTGCAGTTGCTTACCGGATCGGGTCTGAATTACTGTTACTCCTGTTGGAGGCAGC
>CM035414.1:109739390-109744390 GCA_020310875.1 Ceratopteris richardii
TCTCCAACTATCTTATGGGCAAGGGCCTTTGGGGGTTGATTAGTGGAAGTGAACCAAGACCTAGGTTGGATGAGAATCCAACCAATGACCAGAGAAGGGCCTTTAGGGAATGGAATGAAAGAGACAAGAGGGTTATCTTTATCCTTTCCCAACACATTATCAATAGCATGATCGGCCATATCCAAGACTTGGATTCAAGCATGAAGGTATGGGAGACACTTGAAAGGCTTTATTCAACAAGCACCAAAGCAAGGAAGATCCAACTCAAGAATGAGCTCAAAAACCTTAGGAAGAGCTCAGGGAGTAGCATAAATGACTACATACTTAAGGTCAAGGAGTTATCAGATGCATTGGGATCCATTGGAAGCCACATAGCAACGATCTTGTGGCTTATACTCTCAATGGTTTGAGAGATGATGAGAAGTGGAAACCCTTTACCACTTCAGTATATGTAAGGGATAATCTTCCCGATTTTGAGCAATTGGTTGCTCTCATGGTCACCGAAGAAATGAACATAGGTGGAAGTTCAACTAAAAGCAAGGATGCACAAGTTTTCTATGCAGGTAATCAAAGGGGCAAAGGAAGACGAGGACAAGGAAGGGGCAAAGGAAGGTTTGGAGGAAGGCAAGGCCACTCAAGCAATCAAGGACATGACCAAGGCACCTCATCACAAAGAGGGAGAGGAAGAACAAGAGGAAGAGGAGGACAACATCAACAAAACAGGAATCAAGATGGTGAAGGATGTTACATATGTGGCAAGTTTGGCCACTATGCTAGAGATTGCTACCAAGGAGGAAACCAAAGGAGCTATAATCAAGGTTCTTCATACAAAGGCCAAGGTAATTATGCTTCTACAAGTTCAAAAAATGACAATCTCTTGATGATGCACATGAATGGGAATTCAAGCAAAGTAGATAACACTTGGTATATTGATAGTGGATGTAGCAACCATATGAGTTGCAATTCTTCTTGGTTTACTAATCTACATGTTCCCAAAGGTAAAGGACATGTAGAAACAGGTGATGATACAGCCCATGAGATCTCCCATGTTGGAGATGTAGCTTTGGATGACAAGGAGGAAGGAAGATGTCTCAAGGATGTCTTGCATGTACCTACCATCACAAAGAACTTGGTGTCCGTTGGGCAAATGGTTGAAAGAGGCTATCAAGTAAGGTTCAACAAAGGTGGATGCTTTGTGGAGAACCCTAAGCAAGGTTACAAGGTCATAGCAAGAGGAAAGAAGCAAGGGAGACTCTTCACTTTGGAGGTAAATTCTCATTCCACTCAACATGTCTACTTCACATATGGAAACAAGAGGATTTCGGAGTTGGACTTGTGGCACGAGGATAGGTCACATCAACATACAAAGAATGAAGGAAATTTAATTCAAGAGGCTGGTTGAAGGTCTTCCCAACTTCCAAGGACAAGGTATAAAGCATTTATGTGAATCTTGTCAACTAGGGAAGCAAGCGAGACTTCTATTCAAGAAGAGTGGCTACATAAGCCAACATCCATTGGAGTTGATACATACAGATGTGTGGGGGCCAACCAAAGAGCAATCCATTGGAGGTAACAAGTACTTTGTCAATGTTATAGATGATTGCACAAGGATGGTTTGGGTTTATTTCATAAAAAACAAATCAGATGTGTTTACATGTTTCAAAGCATTCAAGACAATGGTAGAAAAGGAAACAGGTACATATATCAAGAAGCTAAGGTCCGATGGAGGGGGAGAATATTTCTCCAATGAGTTTTCTGATTTTTTAATGGATCAAGGCATCAAGAGGCAAGTAACATGCAGGTACACACCCCAACAAAATGGAGTAGCAGAGAGAAAGAATAGATACATTGCCAAAATCGCTAGAGCAATGCTTAATGAGATGAATGTACCTAACATGTTTTGGAGTGATGCAGCAAATACCACCGTGTATCTTATGAATAGGGCTCCTACCTCAGGGATCCATGGCTTGACACCATATCAAGCCTATTATGGTAAGAAACCTGATCTTTCCCACTTGAAGATATTTGGATGTACTTGTTATGTATATGTGCCAAGTGAATTGAGGCACAAGCTACAACCAAAGGCAAAAAAGTGTGTGTTTCTAGGATATTCAAATGATCATAAAGGTTACAGGTGCTTCAACCCAAACACAAAGGACTTGAGGATATCAAGGGATGTAGCATTTGATGAGCTACTCCCTTGGTATAAGAAGTATGATTGTATGCAGGACTATGAAGAAGAAAAGCATGGACATGATGAAGAACAAATCGACCTAGAGCTAAGCGGCCCAAGGTTTTCCATCAATGAAGATAGTTCAAGCATGAACTCACCATGGAGGGGGAGATCTTCATCAAGCTATGAAGCACAATCAATCAACAAAGGCAAAGCAACATTGGTGGAGTTGGATGAAGAAGGTAATGAAGTTGAAGATGATGAAGGACACATGATGGAGAAAGAAGCCACGTCAAAGAAAGAGATCAAGTTCCCAAGGCAAAGGAGGTTTATTCCTCCAAAAGGTGAAGAAAGGAAGTCTTCTAGAGTTAAGTATCCAACTCAAAGGTTTACTTATGACTCATACATGGCAACACATTATGCATATATGAACAAAGTAGTAGAAGATCATGAGCCCGATTGCTATGAAGATGCAAGCAGGTACACCAAATGGAAAGAGGCAATGCAAGAAGAGATCGACGCACTTGAGGAAAATCAAACATGGAATCTAGTGCCCAAGAAGGAGAACATGAAGGTAATAGGTAATAAGTGGGTGTATAAAGTAAAGAGGAATTCAGATGGATCTATTTCTAGGTTCAAAGCAAGATTGGTGGCCAAGGGTTTTGCACAAACCTATGGAGTGGACTTTGAAGAGACATTCAGCCCCGTGGCAAAGATGAGCACCATTAGGACACTCATTGCAATGGCTGCTAGCAAAGGATGGAAGCTTTTCCAATTGGATATCAAGAATGCCTTTCTCAATGGAGACTTGGAAGAAGAGGTATACATGGAGCAACCACTAGGTTTTGTTCATAAAGAGTTTCCACATCATGTTTGTAGGTTGAAGAAGGCACTTTATGGCCTAAAGCAAGCTCCAAGGGCTTGGAACCAAAGATTGGTGGACTATTTGATCAAATGTGGTTACAATCAATGCAAGGCGGATCCATCTCTCTTCATCAAACAAAGAGGAGAACTTGTAGTCTACATGTGTGTGTATGTAGATGATCTTATCATTACAGGTAATGATAGAAAGGGCATTGAGGAGATCAAGGCAAAGCTTGGAAAGGAGTTTAGGATATCTGATCTTGGAGATCTTAGGTATTTTCTTGGCATTGAAGTTGTATACAAAGAAGAAGGTATTATGCTCATACAAAGGAAGTATATTCTAGACCTACTTGAGAGGTTTGGGATGCTACATTGCAAGCCTATTTCCAATCCCATGGAAGTTAATGTAAAGCTAAGCTCCATTGATGGAGAGCCATTAGAGGATGTAACTTTTTATCGCTCTATTGTAGGCTCTTTCAATTATGCCACAATAACTAGGCCTGACATAGCATATGGAGTTGGAGTGTTATCACAATTTATGCATAGTCCAAGGACTACACACTTGCAAGCTGCAAGAAGAATGTTACGATATCTCAAGGCCACTATAAATGAAGGATTGTTCTATTCATTTGATGATGATCTGCAGGTCAAAGCTTATTCTGATGTGGATTGGGCCGGTTCCAAGGAGGATAGAAGAAGTACAAGTGGCTACCTAGTCATGCTAGGTAGCAAGATCATCTCATGGATTTCAAAGAAGCAACCAACGGTGGCATTATCTTCCACCGAGGCTGAGTATAGAGCTTTGGCTCAAGTCACATGTGAGCTAATGTGGATTAAGAAGTTGTTTATGGAGCTTAATTTGCAGGTTGAAACATATCCAATTTTTTGTGACAATATGAGTAGCATTCATTTAGCATCGAATCTTGTCTATCATGCTAGAACCAAGCATATTGAAGTGCACTATCACTTCGTAAGGGAAAAGGTGATATCGAAGGAAGTTTCAGTACATCATATTGGTACCAAGGACCAAGTTGCCGACATGTTTACAAAGGCTTTGGATGGCATGAAGATTTCAAAATTCAAGCAAAGCATCAACATGAAGGAGCTTGGAAGAGGATGAAGAATTGAAGCTTGAGGGGGAGTGTTAAAAGTCAAGCTTCAAGCTACAAATTCGTGGGGAATCTTTTATGGACATGTGGAGCAATCAAAGGAAGCCAAAAGCCATGAGATTGCATCAAGAAAAGTCACTCAACCACTCCCCAATTCATCTCAACTAAATCCTCCAAGTTAGGAGGCTGATTTGGAAAGGTAGTTCCTAAATTTTAGGGGCACACTTCTCACTATAAAAGGACCATGTATCCCGACTTCTTTTGGGCCATCTTCTTGGAGTTTTAGCTCATGCAAAGTGAGCACTAAGTGCTGGAGTTGTGATAAGCAAGCCCCTTGCTTAAGCTATCCCCTTGCTTGCTTGTTTGTTTTCTTTTAGTAGGCCTATCTATGTGTATGTGCAGGCAGTGTTGCAACTCTCTACCCTTGAGTTGTTAGCATTGGTTCTCCCTCATATTGTATCAATTTGATGTACTTGTTGTCTCATTGGATAGCTATTAGAGTCTATTTTATGCTCACAAACTCTCTGGAGCATTCTCTGAGTAATATGGGAGCAACATTCATTTTAGTGAAGTTGTGTGATTGATATCTCTCTCTGTCTGTAGGCTCTGTTGGAAATATTTTGCTTTGTGTTGTAAGGGCTGGTTCTCCATATCTATTTATCCATTTGCTATGATTTTGGTGTCATTGGGTAGCTATTAGAGTGCTCTAAAGTAGATCCAAGTGTGAGATTCATTCTTTGAACAATCTCTGAGAAAAGCTTGCTGGAGTGAAGTGAGGTTTGTGCTTGACTAGCAGTTCTGAGCATTCAACTAGCTCATGTTGTAGACATTGTTTCTCTTTGTGTAAGCATCCA
>CM035414.1:109751890-109764390 GCA_020310875.1 Ceratopteris richardii
AGATATTTCTGTAGTAAATCTTTACGCCAATCTGGTTGATAGATCTCTCCTTGCTGCGCATCCAGTGGCAAATCATCAGGCTCGAACTGAGTAGCATGAGATGGTTTCTTGTCTGTTTCTTTCTCTATGGCCAACTGATATTCCGCCATTAACATAAAATACAGTTTGTATTGTAGCTCGTCACCAGATATGTATCTATGAGGGGCCAAATGAGCAAAGTAGGGAGATTGTAAAATTCTTTCTTCAATCATTGCCAGGGCGTGTAACTGTGCCTCTACCCTTGCTGAGTGGGTTGTTCCAAGTTCCTCAATCGTCTTCATCCATGCAGGAGTTGGAAGTTCGAAAGTCATTTGGCCTTTGGCCGTGACACGTCCGCCTGGGATGGGTTGGGGTTCATACGCTTCTTCAAAAGTTTCTTCCACCGGAATGGTTACGGTTTCTTCCTCTGCTGGTAATTCTGGTGGGGAGTCTGGTCTTGGTGGTGCTTCATATACAGCTATCCGTGATTCAAGAGTTGATACCTGGGCCCGTAATGCGTTGAGTTCCTCTAAGATCTCAGGAGAAGGGTCCACAGGAGCTGGTAGTCCTTGTTGTATGGGTGCTCGTAGCTGTAGTAGTTTATGATCTTCTTTCAGTTTCTGATATTCTTCGTTCATGCTGTTGTATTCGTCCAACAAGCTGACATGATCATCTAGCAACATTCTCATAGATTCTGAGGGCATGGCCTTAAAGCGATTGGGGCTTAATGGTTGGTCTGGCTGATCTAGAGTAGCTTCTAAATTTTCTCTGTTTTGTTCTTGTAAGCGTTGATTCTCTTCTTTTGCTGCTGCCAAGTGTCGTCTGAGTAAGCCCATGTTCCTGGTGAGCATTGCATTGCGAATCGTCTCTGCTTTTAATAAGTTATCAAGATCAGTAGTGGCTTCTTTGGTCTTTTCTTCACTTTCTAGTTCCAATGAGGCATTCTCTATCGACAATGAATTAAGCTGCGACTGTAGATCATTCGTTGTCTGCTAGAGCGTCCGGTAATTATTGGCAAGAGGTGCAAATTCATCTCTTACGTGTGTCATGCAGGTGAACATCTGTCGGAATGCAGTATCTACAGTGGGTGATAATATTAATGGTGTGCTAAGTGAAGATGCAGTAGGTGTAGATGCAAAGGGAATGGGGAATGGGGGTGGGAAAGTGGATGCTCTGGTGATTGTGGAAAATTGTGATGTGCCTAGGTATGGTTGTGCCATGAATGAAGTGAGTGGTGGTGCAGTGGGTAGTGAGATATCCATGTCGCTGGATGTGGTGTCCAGTGCGGTGACCGTGAATAGTGGGGTGATCGTGGGTGCGTGTGTGGGTGTAAATATAGGGTTTACAAAGGTGGAAGAGTAAGTTACACTTGAGGTCTCTGGTATACCTTGTTGGAAAGGGGAAAGAGGAATTATGGTGGGTCGAGGAGGTGAGACTGGGGAGAAGGTTAATGGAGGTGGAAATGGAAAAAAATGTCTTGGAGGTGTGGGGAAGGATGGGAAAGATGGAGGGAGAAACGGACCGGATAGGAAGGTGGACGTCCTAGGTGGTAGGCTAGGTTGAGTGGTTGTGGACATGGTTAGAGGAATGGAGGCAAAAAAAGCTGCTGCAAGTGTACTGTTAAAGGATGTGGATGGTCGGGGAGAGAGTGGATGTACAGGGGAGAGTGGAGAGACGGGAGGTGAAAGAGGAGTAGTTGGGGTGGCAGGTACTCCGATTACAGTGGTGGTATGTACAGTAGTAGTGTGGGGTGGGGAGTCGATTACAATGGTGTCTTCGGTCATTGAGCCTTCAGTGATGAGACGTGCTTCCCTGGCCTGTTTTGAAGATTGTGCTCCTGTCGGTACATGAATGTATTCGCCCGGTTTTGATAATAGTCGTACTCATCGGGGGTCATATTGCGGTAATGGTTTCCTCTACAAATATCTTAAGGCTTCTGTGGATCCCACTGATTTGACAAGTTCCCTGAAGCCTCTGATGTATACTTCTTCGAAACCGCCTGAGACCAGTTCTTGTTTGATGAGTGCTTGGCTCTCTTCTTCAATTAACTTCTTACGTGCCCAAACCTTTTCCATAGTATGGTATAACTTTTTTATTGCCAACGTATAAGCTGCTGCTTCAAAGGTTTCATCTTCATGTGTACTGGTATCACCTTGGGTGTCCATGTGTTGTCCTTGTTCATCTGTCTGTACATGCTCTTGTGATTCATGAGTGCCCTGGCTGGCTTCATCATCGCCTTCATCATCATCGATTTCTGTTCTTTCCTCTTCAGAGCTAGACACGACTTGTCCTTGTGGTTGATCTCGGGGTGTGGTCAGGTAGCTTGGACGTTCATATTCTTGAGAAAATATTTGTCCTTCTGAGAACTAAAATTCACTTGACAACACATCTTGCATCTCGAAATCGAAGGTTGTGTCTATGGGTTCTGCTTCCAAGTCGGGTATCGGAAAAGAAAAAGCTTCCGCACCAATAGTGGTGGGAACTTCTGCTGCCGTGGTGGTAGGTTCTCGGGTTGTGGCTGCTTGAGGAGCGGCTGTACTAGTAGTGCCCTCTGTGATGACAGGTCGAGATAACCGTATACGAATAGGTTGTACAGCTGGAGTGGCTTCTGTCGGAAACTGTTCAGGAGATGGTTGAGGTGACGATGATTCAGGGACTTGGAGGCATGGGATAGTACCTCTCATACGCTTTCCTGCTAGTCCTTTGCTAGCCTTCCTAGCTTTCTTTGTTGTCCCTTTGAATGCTTTTAACTCCTCACTCGTCAGTGCACACTCGATCGGTAAATTGTATGCTAGACACATATATACAATTCTTGTAAGAGCGCAGCATCCATTGATGACCTTCTTTCTTTCCCGTCTATGTTGGGCTAAGTACAACTGATCAATTATCCAGCTTGCTAGATCAACAGTCTGGGGTCCAGTACATGCTAAATATAAGCCAAACCAGATGCGCTTGTGGGGCATTGTGAATTGGTCCTGAGCGGGGAAAGCGAAATGTTGCATACATATCCTCAACGGTTTAGAGAGCTTAGGTGTGATTGCTGAAATATCCTCCCACTTAGTGACATCTCCACGTTTGATTGGCTCTGGAACTAGCCGTTCGTGCTCTGTTGGAGTGTGCGTTCCATGTATTTTGATAGCCGCACGAATCAAATCTTTGGTCAAATAAAACCTCTTGAATGGGGGGTCATTCACCAAGGATGGCAAAATAAATGTGCCGGGTAGATCCTTGTTCTCCGAAGTTGTCAAAGTGGTGATTAAGTAATAGCATGTGTAGAAGTCAGGTTTAGGCAAAGGGTCACTGAAATACTCTGTAAAGCCCGCTCTTGCCCAAACATGTGTTAAGTCCTCTGTGTTCTGTAGTCCTTCGAATTCTCTTGAGAAGAATTGGTACTTGGCCCATGTATGGTAATCAAACGCCAAATTGGCCTCAAATATGAAATCGGCATCCGCTAATGGTCCTGCTAGTCCTTGGAACCAGTGAGAGTTGCGATGAACCTTCTCGGTATATCCTCCAGGAGGGTCGTCCATTGGCATGGGTCCTGGAAATCCCTAGAACTCTGGTGGTTGAGCTGTGGGATGTGGTTCCACGAGTAGTTCTCCAATATTGGCCATTGGTGCACTAGGGCCAGCTTCCGATGGTCCTTCTGCCTGCATGATGAATGATGTGAGCGTGTGGCAGATCTGCTACAAAAGATTAACACATTAGCATGGAAATTAATCATGATCCCATTAAAGTGAGACCACAATCCCTTTCCATAACCGATGTGTAACCCGTGTAGCCGAGTGTTGTGATGTGGTTTATGGTATGATTGTTGCAAAACTAATGCAGGTCTCTAGAAACCTACATGCTTCAGATAATGCATACATTTCTTGATGAGACATTATTACAAGTGATGTTGGCTTATAGTGTGTGGGTTTGTACAAGGTTCCGTTGTGAATGAGTTATTACAAGGTTGAAGAGTAGTCGGGGTGGGAATGATGTTAGATAAGGGGGTCGGAGAAGATGTCTGGATACGTTTTGGTATCCATTTCCTAAGAGTTTCTGAGCGGGTGTTATGTTTTTGCTGAGGGACAAAAGGTGTTATCGGATGTGGTGGGGTTAAAGGGTGAAGAGATTTCTGAGGGGTATATATTACATGGCTTGAGGGTTGAGCTATCATACACTTTTTGGGTACCCAAATCTGCGTGGGTGTGGGTCGATTCATAAGGTACTTCTTGGTGATCCAAATTTGTCGTATGTTTGTACTCATAGAAGAAGGTCGAGAAGGCTTTGGATATTGCCTCTGATTGGTCTTTAACTTCTTCTTATCCTTGTCTACTTTGTTGAAAGCTATCGGTGGTTTCTGTTCTTTTGGCACCCATATCTGTTTCGTGCCTCTTATTCTGTGGTACTGATACTGCAACTTTCTTCCTTGTGTCACCTGATATGGTTGTCGGTCTAGGTTCCTCTGTTGTGATTGACTCCTTTGTGATTGCGGTTGAGAGGTCCGATTGACACTCTACTTTGGAAAAGAAGGGAGGTCCAACCCTTGTGAAACCTGCCCATTAGGAAGTGCTCCGTTTTGTACTATTAATCTAAGCCAGTCCGCAGTAAGTGTGGAAGGATGGGCACTGCAGGGTGTTTTGCCCATGTGGTCGGTGATGAAGTCCACCTGACCGCTAATGGTTCCCATTTGTCTGCTGATTGTGTCCATTTGACCAAGCGGTTGGGTGATTGACCCTTCTAATTTGCAGGAAGCCCAAGGGAAAATCTACTGACATCCTTTTGATTGACAATTGTCCATCGCCAAGCCCGCGTGGGTTGGTGTACGTAGCGTGACTAATCTGATCAAAGATCTTCCGGTCTTCCTTCGCATGTTGTTCATATGGTCTAGGGTTACATTCCTCAAGCAGATTGTCGTTAGGGAAGTCAAGCGGTATCACTCGCTTCTGATCTAAGGTTCCAATCTGCAAGGAGCCTTGTCTAAGATTTAGGTCCACTGAGTGATCGTATAGCCAATCTTGGCCAAGGATTAGGGGTTCTATCAGGTCCTCGTCATGGCACACTACTAGCTTTGCTGTCATGGTCACATCATGTATGAGGATAGGAAGGTCCACCTCACCCATGCAAGGGGTTTCCATGCCTCCTAGCCCTATGAGGTATGCCTCAATTGGCCGCATTTCTATTCCCGAGTCCTTATAGTGGGACCATCTAATCGCACTAGTCGCAGCACCTGAGTCAATTAAAGCCCTGAGCTCTTGGCAAGGGTTGCCGTGCACTAACCTAACTGTAATGAATGGTCTCTAATCCACTATGCTAGGATTGGTACTTGACTTTGCTTGACACATGGCCATGGGATATCTGGGTGTTGTTTCCAGATGATTATAATGTTCTCTCCCCAGTCCTTGTCTTCTTAACTTCATGCGCTTAATGCGTTCTATAGCTTCTGCCTGAGCTTCAGCTCGTATTCTATTTTCTTCATCCTTACGCTTCTTTGCCAACATGAGTAGTCTAAGCATATCCTTTGTCAGAGGTTCCTGATATAACTTGACTCTATAGCCACTAATGTAATTAGGCATTATGTCCCCTTCTAAGGTGGCTAATTGTACTGCTCCACTTGTCGAGAGTCTGTTAATGATCATAGGTCCATACCCTCACTTTTCCAGTTTCCGTGCGTGTTGTTTCAGCATATATACTAGGACTAAATCTCCTTCTTTTAAGCCTTTATCTTTCACATGTGCATCAAAATATGCTTTCTATCATTTCTTTGCTGCATATATGTCTGCTGCTGCTTTCAGCCTGGTTTCTCCTAATCGTTCCAAGTCCATTATTCTTGCTGATAATTCTTGGCCGGTCCACTTATGTTCTTGTGCAACTTTAAGGGTCGGTATCAAGAAGTCCAAAGGAAGCACAGCATTCTGAACAAAAACCATCTGAAAGGGAGTTGCATTGAGTACGGTCTTGTAGGCCACTCGATATGCCCAAACAGCATGATGTAACTGTTTGTCCCAATTTGAACGTTTGTTGTTCACGAGTTTCATCTGTACGTTACAAAGGATCTTGTTAGTGCTTTCAGCCTGACCATTGGCCTGAGGATGATATGGTGTGGATTTCTTGTGAATCACCATAAAATCCTGTAACAAATATTCAATGACCTGGTTTAGAAAGTGAGTTCCTCGATTGCTCACTAACTCTATAGGCAATCTATATCTTGTAAAGACATTTTCAAATAAGAATTTTGCAGTCGTGTGTGCATCATTCTTTTTTGTGGCTTTTGCCTCTACCCATTTGGTAAGATAATATGTTGCAACGATAATGTATTTAGCATGTGTACCTTTTGCAGGGGGGTTAATGGGTCCTACAAAGTCTATACCCCACTTAGAAAATGCACGTCCTCCCATCATGGGTTTCAATGGCATTTCATCTCTGCGAGTAGGAAATTGAGTTCTCTGGCACACATCACATCTCTTTACACAGGTATGTGCATCCATGTGAAGAGTGGGCCACCATAATCCTGCAAATAGGATGGCTTTGATTATCCTATCGGGTCCAAAATGACCTCCTGCAACACCTTGGTGTGCAGTCTCTAGTATGCTCAAATAGTCGTTTTCGTGAACACATTGTCTTAAGTATCCATCTCTTCCTCGTTTGTATAGATTATCGCCAATAAGTGAATAGTCTTGAGCTTCCTGCTCTAGACTTCGTTGTCGTGCTAAATTCATTCCTTAAGGGAATGTTTTCGTCCTCAAGTATTTTACTAAAGGTTCACTCCATTCTGGTGTGGGAGACACGTGATATAATGTAGCATGCTCTACTGGTGGTCTTTCACAACAAACCTTGCATTCTTTACACAACTTGTAAACATCAGCTTCCATCGAAGGCCAATATACTCCTAGTCTATGCAGAGTCTGTAATGTTCGATGTTTCGAGTAATGTTGCTTTAGTGCACCTATGTGTGCTAATTGCAACCAGTTTGCATGTTCTGATTCATCTACACAACAAGCAAGAATCTTTTGATTATCGTGTTTACATATAGTTCCTGCTATTATTTGATATCTTTGTGACTTTGTAATTTCTCCTTCCTTGATCATTATCTTAGGATTCTTGGGTCCATATGTTAGACTAGGGACTATCGGCTTAGCCCATTCTGGTGCTATCTCAAGATTAAACAAATATGCATCTGGTAATTCATCTGCTATCCCTTGAGGAGCTTCTCCTGAGGTTAGTCTCGAGAGGTGGTCAGCTCTAAGATGTGTCTTTCCTTTCCTGACTACTACTTCACAATCGTACTCTATGAGTAATAGAAACCAACGTATCAGTCGTCCTGTGTTACATGGCTTGTTTACTAAGTAATGTAATGCTTGATGATCTCTAAAGAATTTGAACTTATTCGCCAACAAATAATGCCTGAATTTCCTTACTGCGTAAATCATTCCTAATCCTTCTCGTTCCGTAGTGGTGTAATTTCTTTCTGCTTTGTTTAACTACCTGCTCGAGTAAGCTATGGGGAGATCTATATTACCTTCATTCGTGGGTTGTGCTAACACACATCCTATGGCATAGTTGGATGCATCCACATGTACATGGAATGGCTTACTCCAATCCGGGGTTGTCAATATAGGTGCTGAGCACAAACGTCTTTTAAGTTCATTGAACAAATTCTCACACTCATCTGTCCATTGAAACTTGGTCAAAAGAGAGTACAAAGGCTTGGCTATGATTGCATACATGTGTATGAACCTCCTATAATAACCACAATGACCCATAAATGCTTGTACCTCTTTTACGTTATTTGGCCTAGGTAAGTCTGCAATTACTTTCACTTTTTCCTCATCCGTAGAGATTCCATTTTTTGACACAATGTGTCCTAGAATTTTGCCTTGTCTGACCATGAAAACACATTTTTCTGGGTTCAAACAAACCTGATATTCTCAAAATTTGTCAAATATTTGTCTTAACTCGGGGATATGAGTCTGCCTCATATTCGAATGAGCACATAGGTCATCGACATAAACCTCCAAATTCTTGCGTAAGAATTCCTTAAAAACATGACACATGAGTCACTGGAAAGTGGCGGGTGCATTTGTTAAGCCAAATGGCATCACACGAAATGCAAATATGCCCCATTCTGTGGCAAAATCTGTCTTGTGTTGATCTTCTGGAGCAATGGCTACTTGATTATAGCCTGAGAAACCATCAAGAAAGCTATAAACTTCCTTGCCCGCAACTCTTTCCAATAAATGTTCTGTGATAGGAAGAGGATAATTGTCTCTAATCGTGGCGGCATTAACTTTTTTAAGGTTAATACACACACGCAATTTTCCGTTCTTCTTGGGCACAACCACAATGGGGGATACCCATTCGGTATGCTCAATTTCATAAATGAATCGTGCTTCTATCAAGCGGTCGATTTCTTCTTTAATCTTTGCATCGTAGTTATCATTGTATGTGTATGGTTTTTGTTTCGTAGGTTTTGCATCTGGAGTCATAGGGATTCTATGAGAACATATATTTGGTTCTACTCCTTTCAAGTTTTTGTAACTCCAAGCGAACACATCTCTATATTCGCGCAATAAGGCAACTAATTCTTAGATTCATCAAATCATGTCCTATGTAGGTACATTTTTCTTCTTCTCTTTCTATGGAAACTATTATTTTTTTGGTTTTCTCTCGGTTATCATATACTTCTCCAATGTTAGCTTTTCTGTTAGGCATTCGTACCATGATTCGTCTATCTTCTATTTCATATTCCTTGAAGTTGTCCGGAACCTCAAACAAAGATTCTTCTTCTTCTGACATGGTTTCTTTCTTCTTTCTTTTCTTTCCTTCACTCTTGGTGGTCACGTGTGTAGCTAATCGCACCTCATTCGTAATCTCTTCATGTCTCTGAGGGTGAGTTTCTACTTCGTAAAAGTATTCTTCTTCTGATGCAAAGGGTGGGTCCATAATAATTGACTCTAAATCAAAATCACTCGCATCCTCAAATGCATCAGTGCTAGGTTCACATTCTTCAATAATCGAATCACACATGATTAGCTCTATCATGAAAACTGAAATGTCATAGCCATCCTCATCACAGTGGGGTGTCCATTGTTCTTCATTGATGGCTACATCCATGGTTGCTAGGATTTCTGCCCAACCATGAGGCTCAAATTCTTCATCTGGAAATACTACAGGTGCGTAAGCTGGGTCTTGAAGGGTTCATGGATGTTGTTCTGAACCTAAGGTCCTGGCTTCTAACCGTTCTTCCTCTTGTTTTGCTACTTTACACATCCATAAGTGAGTGTCCTTGTGCAACCATGAGGGGTTTGACTCCAACGAGTGTACTGATTCCGTTTCTACATGTGTTTTATGGATGGTGTTCCATTGTATTGGGGGTACGTCTCGATGTGAATAGTCCTTAAGATTGACTTTGGTAGTCACTCCTAAATGTTGCAAGTACAAAGAATTAGTTCCCCAATCTTGTACAATTTGCAACTGATGCATGAATGGTCGTCCTAAAATCAGTAGGTCTCAATGCTGGCTTACCCCAACGTTTCCATAAAGCGATGGTAGCTATGGCTACTCCGGCTCCTGAGTCTAAGATGGCTTTCGTGGTGTAGCCCTGATGGGTTATTGGAAGATACGTGTTACCTTCCTCTCCTTCGCTTACATCTCCGATCTTTTCTACGGGTATTTTTGGTACCTTCTTGCGTGATCCTATTTGTGAGGGAGTAGTAGCAAGCTCAGGGAATTGATTTGCTACATGTTTCCACAATTCTGGTTTAACCTTCAACAACTCCTCTAGAGTGAGATTACATTGTACTTTGGTATTCTTGATCACTTCCGTGCTTCTAGGTATCATTGATTCTTCATTCCTCACTATTATCGTGGGTGCTCTCATACTAATAGACTTTGCTTCCCAAGGTCCTGTGAACTGAGGTAATTCTTGTAAAGAATTGGATTCAAAGCCAGTGTGTTCACTTAGTTGTTCTTCCTCTACATCATCGTAAATAGAGGGGATGTCTTGGGGAAATTGTTCTTGCAAGTCGTCTATTTCTTGAATTGGAGGATGGGTTCCTTGTTCTTTCCTCCACTTCTCTTCTTGAATTTCTCTCAGGAATTCATGTGAATACCTATGTATGGAAGACAGGTTGTCTTGACTCTCTGTATTGGGTACTTGAGACAAGGATGGTGTATTCCTTTCATGTGTCTCTGGGACAATAGGGTTCCTATGTTGATTCTTTTTCTCCTTGCTATCAATCAAGTATTCTAGACTCTCCATCAGTCCTTGAAAGTGTAATTCAGGTTTTGCCATGTTATTCCAATTAAGATATCTAGAGGCTTCAAACATCACTTGTGCTAATTCTACCATCTTCATGCAAAGTTTAGTCCTCTCAATTTCTAAGTGTGCTCAAGGGTAGTTTTTGCTCATTTCAGCTATTTGAGGTCCTTCTTTTAATCTAGCTTGATACGCACAAAACATCATGTCTAGGTTTTCCGGTATGGGTTCTACTAAAACTGATCCTGCTTTTTGCGCTAGGTTCTCTTGATTCAATCCATGTGAAGTCAATTCTAGGATTTTGGCTCTAGATTGTGAAGAGAGATGGTGGATGCAATCCAAAGATGAGTAGGTGCTGCTACAACCAGCTTCACACCAGCCAACTGAGACTTCAGAGTTGATTAGTAGACCCTTTGAGCTTCTTAAATCCACCAAAATATCAGGCAAGTACTTTGGAATATGTATCCCAAAAGTTTAAGTCAAGACAGACTAGTTGCGAAATGACTAGCTCCCAAAACTTGCTATTTTTGGACATACACCTGCTGGAAAAAATGAACAGTGCTCTCAACCTGGTAGGAATTAGA
Source organism: Ceratopteris richardii (assembly GCA_020310875.1). Lineage (NCBI taxonomy): Eukaryota > Viridiplantae > Streptophyta > Polypodiopsida > Polypodiales > Pteridaceae > Ceratopteris > Ceratopteris richardii. The sequence continues at coordinate 109,762,736 of CM035414.1, forward strand.
AAACTTCCTTTTGGGCATAGAAAATAGACTTAGCAAGCTTCCCAATCCAAGTTAAAACACTTCAAATAATGGACTGAGCACTGAGAACAAGTTTCATCAATTTCTGGAACATGCCCACCATTCTCGGGGCTCTGCAGAGATAGACCAGTGTGCAGTAAATTGCAGATATCTTCAACACTATTAATCCAATGACCTTGAAAATTTATAGGTAAAAAGTAGACAATATGAGCTATCCAACGCATGTTAAATCACTGAAAACAGATCAGTAGAACTCGAGATATGACCTTCTGAAGTTACTGCTTTGAGTGAGTATAGCAGAGAACAAAACAGAGGAGTAGATGATAATAAATGTATAGATTCACATATGATTACAACCACATTGGCAATGAATCTTTGCACAATGGGAGTAGAATGATAGAGCTATGGAGTAATCTCTTCAATCTCTACAAAATGACATCAAGTGGTCACGTACAAGGCTTGCTAATCACCTCTTCCTTCTTTTATAGCTATTCTTGGAGGGAGTTTTGAATTCGAATTCGAATGGCTCCACCTAAAAGTGATCCCCAAATTTAGGAGATATTCCCTCAGCTCAAAAATTCGTGATTTTGGTAGTTATAGCGACGAATTTGCTTTTACATCATGCATGAGGTAAGCCATCCTTTTCCTTTTTTCTTTTTTCAAATACAAGAGATAAAAATGAACTCTTTTACAAGAGGTGTTCACATGACTACTCATGTGACTTACAAATGAGGATAAAATCAAGCATATCAAGCATGTAGGCTTGGGTAAAATGCACCAACATAGATTCCTTCAGACTTCCTTCCAACTTTGTTATCTTTTTACTCCACTTCCTCTTAATCCTTTCTCTGGAATCTTTCCATGATTTCGTTTTTTTACTGCTAGATTCTCCAAACCTTTGCTAGTTCCGGCTACTTTCTCATGGTTAAGTTGTTGGTTTTGTAAGAGCGCCTGGGCTCTTGTTATAGCTTAGATAGGCACGTATGTAGGGTTGGATCCATCTGCATTGTTTACAATACCTATCATGTTGATTGGTGTCACATTTGAAGCATTAGCAGGGTTCTTAGGACAATCTTTGATTATGTGCTCTTTACCACAATCGGCACAAAAGCCTTGTATGTTATAATACTGAGACGGTCCTGTTATCGGAGGATGTGGACAATCCTTTATGAAGTGATCTCCTTGGCACCTAAAGCATGGTCCTCTAGGGCCCTGTGGTCTTTGTTGTCTCAATTGGGGCCGCAGATTCGGGTTTGTATACATCATATTAGCATAGTCGGGCTCCCAACTAGGTTCCAATGGTGGACTATCGTAATGATATGTTTCCACATGTTCTGGTGACTCTGTGTAATACGCGGGTGGACTATCTACATGGGTAGAGTCAAAACTGTTTGAATTTGGGTCACTTTCTGTGATCAAAGTTGAAGAAGGCACTAAAGCCCTACTTAGGTTCTCTTCTGCAGCAGCATATTTAACTGAGATAACATTAGCTGGTGGGGGTGGCTGCTGAGCTAAAACAGGTTGAGGTCTTTGTTGAGTCTGATAAGGGTAGTTCTGAGGAGGCCTATAGTAATGAGGTTGAGTATTGTATTGACCTTGATACCTACCTGGTTGTGCATAGGCTTGCGGGTATTTCT